>CAUYQV010035506.1:0-15006 GCA_963574575.1 Galagoides demidoff | reverse complement strand
ATCCCTCTCCTCCTGGTTACATATTTGAAAATATAAATTCCCAGGGTCATAAATTCTTTTGTAAGATCATCCCTGCATTGAAGGCCTTCTAATCATCAAATTCTGTTTAAAAGGAAGCTAGCTAGCAAATTGTTTGTTTTTCAAGGGAAAAAACAATTATTATAGTGAAAAAAATTTTTGAGAGACTTTTTTAGTTTTTTAAATAAGAAAATTGGAAAATGTATTATAGGAGATCAGAATCTTAAAATCCATTTGTATTGATATTTTAATCATGATTGCTCTTTTAATTCCATTTCTCAAGGTCAAATAATGCACATTCTCCTCTGAACAATTTTAATAGCAAACATCTTGTTTTGTAGCTTGTTCCCAATCTATTATCATTTATACTTTGTTTATAATGATGGCAGTTGTATGGCTGTTCACATTGCAGTTGTCATTCAGCAAGCACATTAGGACTACATACAGCACCATGGAAAATGATAGGAATTTCTCTTCCAAGACTTCAAGGTATCTACACAGTGTATACCAACAAGTTTGTGGTGTGGAGACTGCTGCACTGCTCCTCACCACGTCAAAGGCAGCAAAGAGAGGCTCTGTGGGAGGGGATCAGAGGACTCAACTTCTAGTTCTAATGATGTCATTTTCTGTTTGTGTCACCATAGGCAAGTGACTCATGTCTCTGAGCCTCAGTGTCTTCATTTGTAAAAGGAATAAATACTTTTTCTCAAAAAAATATGTTTTGAATATCAGATTGTATGATACATTTTAATACATAAAAGTACACATGTTTGTGTTAATAAATCATTCAATCTTTAAAAAAGAAAAAGAAAAAAGAACTGGTAGGGTGAGATTGAATTGGGGTTCCCAGGTAGGAGAGATAGCCCCTTACAAAGCTCTAGGTTTTGTAATTGTGGCTTATCTCCTGTAACCTTACAAAGGCTCCTTTCAGATTTTTGACCGGAGACTCTGAGGACTACCTGGTGAGATAGCTCAAGCTAGGTTTGTTGTGATATCAGCCAACCTCTACCCTAGCCTAAGAAGCCACAGTACTAAATTTAAATCTTGGCTGTGAAGATATACAAACAACTGTGGCACACATCCCCCACCCTCAGTTCTTTTCCACTATAGATCTTCAAAGGTCAACCTCAGAATGTCCCCAAATGGACATCCCCAGAGACGAGTTCCAATTAAATTTTCTTGGGCAGTGCAAATCCTGCTCATTAGATAGAGATTCAAGAGCCTCCAACAGCCCAATTGGAGCCAGATATCTACGCTCCCATCTGCCAGACTCAGTTCACACTGTTGTCTGCCTCTCTGTTCACAGACCCAGTCAGAGCCAGGGGCTATGCCCCCACCCTTTCAGTCCACACCCAGCAAGCCTCTGCTTGCCAGACCAGTTGGAGTCAGGAGACAATACCCCCACCTACCTGTCTCAGTTCACACCTGGCAAGTCTGTGTTCACCAGCTCTGTTGGAGTCAGGGCACCACACCCCTCCTGCAGGTCTCAGTCCTCACCCAGTAAGCCTCTGGTCACTGGCCCAGCTGGAGACAGGGGACCACACCCTTGCTTTCAGTTCATGGTCCACACCTAGCAAGCCTCTGCTCAAGAGTTCTATTGGAGTCAGGGGACCACTCCTTGCTCTCAGATCTCAGTCCACAACTGGCAAGCCTCTGCTCACAGGCCCAGTGGGGCTGGGGACCAGCCCTGTCTGCCAAACTCAATCCACTGAGTGGGCAACCACTCTCCTGCTGTGGGTGCCATCAGAGCCAGGGGTTCTGCACCCCATTCCACAAGACACAGCCCAAACCAAGGGTTTACACCACCACCGGCCAGGCATAGTTATAACCAGAGGACTGCTCCTCCTCCCTTTCTTTCCACACCCTCTTTCTTCCCCATTAGTCACAGATTCCATCCTTATGGTTGGCAGGCCACACTATGCCTAGATCTTTCAGGAAAAGACCAAACACTCCACACTCTGCAGGGGGCAGAATTTCAGACTGCCATGTGAGTGGTAAGGTTGGACTGGAATTTTGGACTTGTGGGGGAAAATATCAGTTAAATTTTATGCCCCTCATGATGGTATCTAGGTTCATAAGTGGGACCTCCCTGGAGAAAGAGACCTGGTGTTTAGCAGCTCTCTCCAGCAAGGTAAAATGAGAACTCTTTTGTTCCCTGCTCACTTTCAAATAGCGTACAATGGACCTCCTGCTTGGGGGAGGGGTATTCCATCCTCTAGTCAATAGGCTTTGTGCCTGTAATTTGTTTTCTTGAATGCTCTTCCTTAGAGTTACAATTTGAGGAACTTCTTTTTTTGCTCAGCTCTGCACCTTTGGCTTCATAGAGTCTGATTCCATCCAGTTTTTCTCCTTCTGGTCAGGAGCCTCTGCTTTTATTTTTAATAGAAACATGGTCTTGCTCCTGCTCCTGCTAGTCTTGAATTCCTGACAGATTATCTTGATAAGTCATAAAAATCTTTTTTTTTTAATTTAGGCCAGTTACTGAAAATGTATAGAAAAAACTCATTTAATATGTGTTTTTTATTAAATCATAGCTGTGTACTTTAATATTATCAAGGGGTGCAATGTGATGTTTCCATACACAATTTGAAATACCTTCATCCAACTGGTTAATATAGCCCTCATGTCATTTTCTTAGTTATTGTGTTAAGACATCTATATTCTACATTTAGAGAGATTCACATGTACCCTTATAAGATGAACCATAGGCATGATCCCACCAAACACCCACCCTCCATCCATCCTCCCTCCTCCCCTCCCCTCCCTCTCCCCTTTCCCCATATTCTTGGGCTAAAATTGGGTTATAGGTTTCCTATGAAAGCTATAAACTAGTTTCATATTAGGGCTGATCATATTGGATACTTTTTCTTCCATTCTTGAGATAAGGGATTTGAAGAGAAACTTCTCTGAAGAAGACAGGCACATGGCCTGCAGATATATGAAAAAATGTTCACCATCCGTAATCATCAGAGAAATGAAAATCAAAACTACTGGCTCGGCGCCTGTGGCTCAAGTGGCTAAGGCACCAGCCACATACACCTAAGGTGGCGGGTTCAAATCCAGCCCGGGCCCACCAAAAAACAATGACGGCTGTGAGCAAAAAATAGCTGGTCCAAGTTGTGTCAACCTGTGGTCCCAGCTACTTGGGAGGCTGAGGCAGGACACTTGCTTGAGCCCAGGAGTTGGAGGTTGCTGTGAACTGTGATGCCACAGCACTCCACCCAGGGGGACAGCTTAAGGCTCTATCTCAAAAAAAAGAAAAGAAAAGAAAATCAAAACTACTTTGAGATATCATCTAACACCTGTAAGATTAGCCCATATCACAAAATCCCAAAATCACAGATGCTGGTGTGGTTGTGGAGAAAAGGGAACGCTTCTACACTGCTAGTGGGATTGCAAACTAATACGTTCCTTTTGAAAAGACATCTGGAGAACACTTGGAGAACTAAAAATAGACCTGCCATTTGATCATATAATTTCTCTACTAGGTATATATCCAGAAGACCAAAAATCAGACTACTATAAAGATGTTTGCATCAGAATGTTCATTGCAGCCCAATTCATAGTATGATTTTTTTAAAAAAAGAAACAGGTTATAGAGTCAAATGAGTACAAAGTGTAAGTCTATTAAGGCAAATTAATATCTTAAGAAAATTCTGTTGTTTTAACTTTTTCTTTATAAATTGTAACCAACTGGATCAAATACAAAATTACTTCATAAATTCCATTTTGTTAACTTCATCCCAAATTTCACAAGCCATCTTTAACATTCTGTAAGCTTTCTGCTTCTGTCCCAGTTATTTTAGGACACATACATACAAAATCCACTGAAAGTTCTTTCTCATACAATATTATTCTCCTCCCCATTTAACCTTTCTTACAAAAACCACAATTCTATACTCATTACCTTTCAACATCTCTCTCTCACTATTCACTTTACATCTTGTTTTCACTCTCTTCTCAAACCTGAATTTTGAATCAACCTTTAGAATCAACTTCTGAATTACAGAAAATTACAAATGCATACATGTCTAATAAAAACACATTTCATGGACTGACAGTTTGGCTCACATCCATAATCCTAGCACTCTGAGAAGCCAAGGTGGGTGAATTGCTTGAGTTACTACTAAAAATAGAAAAAACAAGCCATGCATTATGGTGTGGCAGGTGCCTACAGACCCAACTAGTCAGGAGGCTGAAGCAAGAGGATCACCTGAGCCCAAGAGTTTTAGATTTCTGTAAGCTATAATGACACCATGACACTCCACCCAGGTCAACAGAGTCAGACTCTGTCTCAAAAAAATAAAAAAAAATAGTATAAAAAAATACATTTCACAGTTCTTTTTTTTTTAATTCTTATTCTTTGGTACACTTTATATATAGAAATACATGTACTTACTAGAATTTTTATTTTAATAACTTTAAATTTTAATGAAAACTTAAGAAGCAAGAAGTCATAAAATACTTTTTATGAAATACAATCATAGTTTAGTGTAAAAATGGCTGTTAACTTAGCCAAACTGATAATAAAAATATTTTTAAAAGCAAAAATATTATTCTTTTATAAAGAAGAGATTTAGTTTCCCAAACAATCACAAAACCTAATTTAGACAAACTGAAATGAAAATTAGTGAGAAGGCAAACTAAGACTGTCTTTCACCCTCCTCATTCCACTTTGTAGTTTATGTAAAATGTGAAAAAAAAATTTTTTTGTTATTTCTACTAATAATATGAAAATCTTGTTCAAAAGAGAAAACCAGGTTGGTATGAGCACAGTGATGTTTACAACTAATTGATCTAACCAGTTACATATCCCTTTGTTCTTTCTCCACTCCCACTGTGTCACTTGACCAACCTTAAAAAATAAAAATAAAAGAGAAAACCAAATTTTACCATTGCATTTGTATATTAATGGAAAAGCTAATTTTAACAAGATATTACTCTATCCCTTCTTTCTTTCTTGGTCCTACTAGGTCTCATATAGCCATTGGCATCAAAGATGGCTACTAAGAACAGGGTCTGTGTCCTCGACTTATTTTCCAGATGCAGAATCCAAGATAGGACAACTGGAGGATCCAATTCCTCCATAATAGCCAGGAGGGAAAGGAGGGACAGGTAGTGTGCTAAGACTGTACCTTGTAGCTGCATGTCTAAACACTTAGACCATGTACCCAGGGCTCACCATGACCACTTATCCAGACCCCAGAATCTAGAGCCTCAAAACCAGAAGCATAAGCTCACAGTCAAAACCAACAAAATTGTAAAATATTACATAAATGGAAGTTTATGATCTTAAAACATTTAAACTTTAATAACTATTTTAAAACTAGCTCTTTTTATCAAATATTACCAAATTCACATAAACTAAAGGCACATGGGACCAATGGAAATTCTTATCAGGGGATAAAGGAGGAATTGGGATGAAAGTACTTATACCAGTGTATTCCCTTGTGTGGCATTTCTTCTCACTTGCAAAGAGGATTTTTTCACTCTGAAAAAATCTATGCTTATCTCTGCTTTCTTTTACTTTTTTTTTCTTCACTTTAATAAAAACTCTGTTTTTATTATACTGTATTGGAGTCCCAGCTTTTTCATTTTCTATTACCCCAGTTTCTTGTTCCCCCTTTGATTCAGCAGAACTTGCTAGTTCTTCTGTGTGAACTGAATCAGGTCCACTGAACAGCTCAGAAGTGAAATCTCACCCATAGCAGTTGCCCTAAGGCCTCAGGCATGCTGTCTGGGTTTTATTGTTTCTGAATCACCTCAATTGTCACCTAAATCCTATTTTCTTTACTCTGTAAACTAACTCTGTTAAATAACTTTAAGTGTTATTTTACTAGTAATGGTGTGTCATCATTTTTTAGTCTTGTGATATTTGTGGCAACCATGGTGTGCATTGTTCTGTGAGTGTATCCTTATCTTTGTTTTATGGGGGGATTATTTATGAGCTAGAGGTCATGGATCACAGGCTAGAAGTTACATTTCACAGGAATAGCACATGCTAGTTTAACCAGGTCACACCCACATAAAATTTCTTTTTTTTTCTTAAGGCCTTTTCTAACTTTCTTGTCCAGAAGGCCATAATTCTCCTTCCATCCCTAAATAATACCAAAGAGAAAAAAAGTTTGCACGTAAAACTCTAGTTAAGAGAAAATGGCCAAGAAACTACCCTACAAAAAGTAACCCTTTGTCATGTAAATATAGAACAATGGAGTTTCTCAGACACTCTTATAAACAGACATTTTCATATATTATATATATATTATATATATATAAATTTATTTTATAGAAGAGTTTCAAGATACCCAATTAAAGGCCAAAAGTGTTGGCTCATGCCTAAAATTCTAGCACTTTGGAAAGATGTGGCAGGAGGACTGCTAAATAAGTTAATAATCAGACCTAATATCATCCCAACTCAGATCCGATTTGATCCAGACTTAGTACAGTTTCTATTGCAACTTTCAAACTGCTTAGATTTTGAAGCTTCAGAAATTTGTGCTTTGAGTTCTCTAAGCTTGTTTGAGCACATTTTTTAATCCTGAGGGAGAACTTATGCATGAGTGTTCATTCACTTGGTGTTCCTGGCAGATTCTGGGAGCTCTATTTCAGAGACCACTTCTGAAAAATTAAATTTAACAGTGTTTGATTGAGCAAAGCACTATTCAAGAATTAGGTGGGTAAACCAAACAAGCTCAGAGAGACTCAAGTGCTCCCAGGTGGTTAAAGAAGATAAAGGAACAGTAGAGTTCAGCATTTTCCTTGAACCCTTTGAACAAATGGCTACATTTTCTTGACCAAGACTCAGTTATCAGCAAAGAAGAAGGAGCAGGAATGAATAAAAGTAAACATGGCCAATTCTAGCTAAGATAAACACCTGACATTTTTGCTTTAAAGTACCCTTCAAAATGAAACCAATAAGCTTTAACATAGGTTATAAAATAATCAAGGAAGAAAGCAGTATCTCCAAAGAGGTGGAGAATAGTTACTAATGAAATCCAGAGAGTCACAAAAATGGCTCAAAGAAAGAACAGATTTCACTAATCATACATCAGGTGTACCCCATAATTCTATCCAGACTTAGATTCTAGGATCTCAGCTTCTTAGCTGAACAAAATGTCAAAAATATCTAAAAATCCCAGCTATGTCCCTACAAAGTACAGGAAATCAAAAGCTGGTCAATGAAGGGAAGAGAACCAACAAAACTGCATAAGTTAAACAAATACCAAACAAAACTAGCTCATTCCCTAAGAATTAAACCTAGGCTGCTGAAATGAAAGCACAGAACTTTAACCAAACTGACTTCTGCCATTATTCCCAAAAAAAAGTTGTGTTCAGAAATTTTTATCTAGCAGGTCATAGTGGCTCATACTTGTAATCCTAACACTCTGGAATGCCAAGATGGGTGGGTTTCCTGAGCTCAGGAGTTTGAAACCAGTCCGAGCAAGAGTGAGACCCCTAAAAATAGCTGGGCATTGTGGTGGGTGCCTATAGTCTCAGCTATTCAGGAGGCTGAGGCAAGAGACTCACTTCTGCCCAAGAGTTTGAGGTTGCTGTGAGCTATGATGCCAAGGAACTCTACCAAGGGTGACAAAATAAAAGTCTATCTCAAAAAGAAAAAAATCTTTGTTCTAGATCATACATTTGTTCTTCAATTTTTTCAAGAAAGTTTTTAAGACTAGCCATGAAAATGATGCATGTTCCTTTAGTTCTAATCTTTTCATAAATACAACTAAGACAACTGTTTAGGATAAGATCTCTAAAATCTATTTTTTTAATTGAGGAGTATTAAATCATATATACATAAATCATGATTACATTTATGCCTTTGTGGGATTCAATGTGTTGATTATTTGTACAAATTAGAATGCTTACATCCTACTAATTAACATAGCTTTCACCTCATTTACTTAATCACAGTATTAAGATATTTGTATTCAATACTTGATAGATTTGACTTGTACACTTGCAATATGCTCCATAGGTATAGTCCCACCATTAACCCTCCCTTAAAGAATCCATTTTTGGCCCTTAATTTTTAACTATGAAAAATTCAAAAGTAGTCTTCTAGATAGACTCCTTATTCTCCATCCAACTGAGAAGTCTCTCCAAGACAAAACTCTTCCTCTAATATAGATAAGGTTGACTGAAGTCTGTGAAGGAGCTGAAATGCTACCAGAAAGGCCAAAAATGTGGAAAAGGAATGAGATGCTACATGTGCTTTTAATACTCATGAGGACATCTTCTAATTCCAGAAACTATTTCTCTAAACAAGTCTAAGCACCATTGGTGGACAATGCCACTGGTAAGAATGACTCGACATGGTCCTCAGTCCAAGAGAATTGAGCAGCTGTTAGGACACATCTCTAGATCTGCCCCTCTGGTAAGAAGTTCTCAAGCCATGGGGAGATATCCACAAGGGCATTTCCAGACAAGTCCCCACTCAACCAGGTTAATTTTCCCTCTGCTCAAGAGGAAGCCATACCCAACCAGGATTTATAGAAGAGAAACAATTTATTCCACATAATGCTAAGCAGGAAGATAGGAGCAATTTCTCAAATCTGCCTCATTAGAATTTAGGACATAAGGTTTTTTAAAGACAGGTGGGCAGAGGGTTAGGCAATCAGGGTCTGTTAAAAGCAGTCTCCAAGTTATGAACAAGATAAGTTCTGCAGTTTACTCTTAAGTTTAATTTGTATATAAATTGGAACAGGTATTTACCTATTTTTTTTTTTTGAGACAAGAGTCTCACTATGTCACTCAGTAGAGTGCTATGGGGTCACAGTTCACAGTAACCTCAAGCTCTTGGGCTCAAGCAGTTCTCCTGCCACAGCCTCCCAAGTAGCTGGGACTATAGGTGCCCACCACAATGTCTAGCTATTTTTGTTGTTGTTGTTATTGTTGTTCAGGAGGCCAGGGCCAGGTTTGAATCCACCAGTCCCTGTGCATGTGGCCAGTGCCCTAAGCACTGAGCTATAGGCACCAAGCTGACATTTAGCTATTCTTGTAATGCCCTCTATTCATAAGTGTGAGTTGTATGTAAGATGTTTGTAAATCACAAACTGCCTGTAATTTCTTGGGTTTGGGGAAGAATCATAAGTCCTTTGGGATGGACTTCCTGCTTGGGTGGGTCAAATAATCCATTGAAATGCTGAACCTAGAAATTATCTCAAAAAATACCCCTAAGTTTCACAGGTGATGTTATCGATGGAAAAGCTAAGAATCTTTATAACCACCAAGTATATGACTCCAGAGTAGCAAATAGAGGGAGAGTGGTTAATTAATATTATTACTTTTAGCTGACCCTCTGCCTTATTTTTGACTAGGCCCTTACCACAGTTCTCACCTTGCACTCCATCATTAATTTCTAAGGGTGGGCTTGGCCTGTGGCTCAAGCAGTTAAGCCGCCAGCCACATACACCTGAGCAGGCAGGTTCAAATTCAGCCTGGCCCACCAAATAACAATTATGGCTTCAACCAAAAGTAGCCAGCATTGTGGCAGGCACCTGTAGTCCCAGCTACTTGGGAGGCAAAGACAGGAGAATGGCTTGAGCCCAGGATTTGGAGGTTGCTGTGAGCTATGATGTCACAGCACTCTACCCAGGGTGACAGCTTGGGGCTTTGTCTCCAAAAAAAAAAAAAAATTGTAAGGGTGGTTTCAGGATTTTTTTAATTCTTGTATAGTATTATTCTTAATTATGGTTATTATGTTAAATTATTGTAGACCACAGAAATAATCAAATTTCATTGTGGATTATGTCTTTACCTATGACCATTTTAAGTCATTACCACAATTAATTAAGTTTCAGGCAGTTTCTGAAAACGCTTCACAAACAAGTAAAATCCTTGAGTATTGTGTCTTCAGGGAGGTTCATGAAAAGGAAACTGACAAGCACTCTCAGAGGTTTCCAATAAATTTAGGGTTACAGCATTTGAACTTGAAGAAGCTCAGATTTCTCCCCAAATTATGACTCCTTAGTATTTTGAATTAAAGTCCTTAGAAATAAACAGGCCCTTGGAAAGAAGTTTTTCCACTATTTGCATAAACATATGTGAAGCCAGGAAATTAGCCTTTGAGATGGCATCATAGAAGCTAAGCTAACGCATTACAGCTGACATAGTTTGCTCAGCCCACATTCTTTCCCCACACACTTTCCATGTTTATCTAGTTAAGTTTTCACCATGACTGTGAGGACTTTCGCCAAATGCCCCCTTCCAAAGACTTAAAATATCTCTTAGTATTTGTAGACACCTTCTCAAGCTGGGTAGATACCTGTCCAGCCCAGACTGAGAGCATCAGAGGTTATAAAGTTACTTCTGGAAAAATATAATTCCTCAGTATGGGCTTCCAAAAGCCTCCAGAGTAATAATATACCTTCCTGCATTACTGAGGTAACCCAACAGATAAACAAGTTTTGAAAAATATAGTGCAGACTACATACTACATAGAGAACTCAGTCATCTTGAAAAGTAGAAAAGATACATTGAAAAAAAATCTCATCAAAGTGTGTCAAATAATACATTTACATTAAGATCAGACAGTGCCCCTTACCTTACTCCAAGTGTGGGTAGCCCCTAAAAACAAGCGTAAGTTAAGCCCTTATAGTTTATGTATACCCTTCCACGCAATAACAGCCCAAATTCCTTTTCAGGCAGAGTGTGATCTTAAGGTAAAAAAGTAGGTACAACGTTTTCAACAGGTGTCTTTAATCCACAAGTTTTCTCTCCCCTGCTCTGACCCAGCCCCAAATAAAACTCTACACGTGTTCCATCTGGAGACCAGGTCCTTCTCAAAACTTGAAGATATGGAGCAGATAAACAAATAAAGGAGAAGTGGACTGGTCCTTAAGACGTTCTGCTCACCACTCCTACCACAGTTAAGCTGGCTGGATTAAAGACCTGGACACATCTCACCTGAGTAAAGTCTTACTCATTGACACACCCAGCAGAACAAGATATGATGCCCAACAACTGGATGACCAAACTAGTTAGTGATCAAAAGATCAAGATTAAGAAATGGACATAAGACTCTCTTCCTCTTCATAGTTCTTCTGACCCCGGAGATTTTGAAGAATAGATAAGACATAATTCCCTTCTGATGAGATAAAAAATTTTAAACTTACTTGACTTAAAATGTTATTAATAGGCCAGGTAAGGTGATCATGCCTGTAATCCTAGCACTGTTGGAGGCTGAGGCAGGTGGCTTGCCTGATCTCAGGAGTTCAAGGCAGCCTGAGAAAGAGCAAAACCCCATCTCTAAAAATAGCTGGGTGTTGTTGTAGGTGCCTGTAGTCCCAGATACTTGGGAGGCTGAGGCAAGAAAATCACTTGAGCCCAAGAGTTCGAGAATGCTGTGAGCTATAATACCATGGCATTCTACTGAGTATGACAAAGTGAGACTTCCTCCAAAATAAATAAATGAAAAGTTATATCTGATTTTTATATAATAGGAAAAACTCATGTAAACCAAATATTTACATTTTGTTTAATAAGTGTTTGTACTCCACTAAAAGTGCTCAGGAATTTCACTATATTCCACCACAGCCCCCCACCCCAAAAAAAAAACCACCTGTCAACATATATCTAAGTGGAGATCTTCAAGATGAAATATAGAAAGAGATACATTTTCTAACCATCTTAAAAGAGTAACACCTGGAAAAAATTGTGTAAAGTTCGCAGAATACAACACTCCCATGGCAATTTAACTAATAACTCACTTCAATGTCATAAAACAACTACCATATCTTATGCCTATGCCCATACTAAAATCCTTAAGGAATGGTTTTTGCTGTGTAGACAATAGGCTTTCTCTTATATTCTGGCTAATACCACAGAAGAAAATTATTCCCTGTGGGTATTAATATCTTTCTTACCCAAGACACAGATAAATAACACCCAACCTTAAAATACCCATTAGGCCCAACATCTTAACCTCCCAGAAGGTTGTCAGAGTAATGCCCACCTCTTCAGTCCAACTAAATATATTTCCTTGTCTCTACTGTGATACAAGCTATAACAATTAAGTTAAATGTTAAGATGGGTTGGCTAATTTGTGCCACGGTAAAAACACTAAATGCTGCCTCATAAGCCATTAGTGTGTTAAACATAAAACTCAGACAAGTCCAAGAAGCAATCTTAAGAAACTAAGCCACCATTGATTATTTACTTCTAAGTCATAATAATAGATGTACAGAATTTTTAAAAATATGCTGTTTTAACTTATCAGATAATTCTCAATTAATAAACACCATATATAACAGGTACAAAACACGCTTTATAATATCACCCAAAGAAAATTCTTTCTTGGTTTTGATCATGGTCAATTATTTTCTTGGTTACCCATTTGAAATTAGTTCAGAGCCTTAGTTATTGGAATATAAATTATTCTATTTCTAAAAATATTTGTATGTTCTTACATTCGATATGCCCATGTTTCATGTCTAGTTATGTTATATGTTAAAATTACAGTTCTCTGTATATGATAAAGTTGACCATGATATTAGTACAACTAATCACAATGGCTATTTTTATTCAAAATCAACTTCATAGAAATGAAATGTAATAGCAAGAGTGAAGAAATGAGAGCATATGTGGTGGAAATAAAATGGAATCAGTCAGGCTAAGGCCAACATAACACAGCTGGTCTAGTCAGTTTAGGTCCTGCCTGACCTTCACTTCATGTCTCCCATTCTTTTTATTTTGTAAATTCAACTCTAACCTAAATGGGTATATATCTTGAGTACTTGAGGGCAACTGATTTAAGAGATTAACTTCTAAATTGAAATAGTGTTTGGGGGCATGGCTTATGCTGATTCTTATTTAAAATAAGGGTTAACATAGTTTTTACTTTAAATTTTAATATATATAACTATAATTTTGAAAATGAAAGAACAAACCACTCTTGGAAAGGCTACTCTCACTGTTCTCTAGAATCCAAGCCTTCTTAAAAATAAATTTTGGTGGATCTAGCCCCTTCTCTACATATTAGCTGACAGTGACAGGCCTTTTTGTCCAGTAATATTTATCTCAAAAGACTTGGAGGGAAGTAGTAACACTTATACAATAAATGTTATATTGTTAGAGCAAAGGTTACTTTTATTTTGTTTAAATATTGTCAGATTGTTAAAGTAAAGGCTACTCTTACATTGTTTTCTTTGATAATTCTTTTAAAGTTAAAACTTTCTAGCTTTTATGTTCTTGTATTCTGTTATGAAAACTATTAGGATTGTAGCTGAGGCAGAACAGATTTGAAAGGGTACTCTCAGTATTATCCAGAATTGATGGCCTGGTGACAATAAAGCTTGATGGCTCCAATCCCTGTCTCTACATATTGACTGGACAGTGACAGGCAGCTGGACCCTCTTCATACAGTAACATTTTGACCCATCAAACAAACAATAAATGTCCCTTCCCTTCTCTGTTATTTCATTATAGTTCAGAAAAGAAAATCAAGAATGCAATTAGACCTGGCCCGAATCATTTTAAGCATAATACATACATACCTATGTCTCAGATTGATAAATGAAGGAACTAAGGAAATTTTACCCCAAAATGTGGCTCATTGGTAAAAAGAATATTGAATTAAAGGCCATTCATGATCAGAAAGCATCGGAAGAGACCTCTCTTCCGTCTAAATATAACCTGAGTAACCTGATTTAGAATCAGAAGGGGCTGTTGACTTCCTTATTACATGCTAATAGACTTGGCCCCAAGGTCATTTAAAGCAGGTCTCTCAAGTTAATCTGCAAATCAATCTGTTTTCACCCAGCTACACACATGCCCCTCTGGCAACCACTTGCTGCACCAATACATTTCACATTCTCCCCACTCCCTTCCAAAAGGCATCTACATCACTGAAACTTTGGGTAATCATTCTTGTGATTCTCCCCATGCATATGGTATTTGGAAATAAACCCTTCTCTTATTAATCTACCATAATTGTGAGTTGATCTTTCAGCAAACCAGATCAAGGGAAAAGGACAGATTTCACACTGATTCCTACATGGACAAGTCAGTTTCCTCCTATTAATTCATTTTCTCATATATAAATATCTATTCATCCTCCCTTACAACTGTTTATCACTCCTAAACAGAATTACCTATATTCCTTATCTCACTCCTCCCCTATGTAGCGCAAGTATAAAAAAAATCTACATTCCATTACCATATTGGGTAATCATTCTGTAGTTGTCCCCATGTTTGTGGTAAATAAACCTCTTCCTCTTAATAATCTGACTTAATTGGAAGTTAATATTTCAGCAACTTTATCCTCACTCATTCATACTGGGTAAGAATTTTCAGAACACTAATAAAGAGACTGAATGATTTATAAAACTGCTAGCCTAAGAAAACAAGAATTAATTGAAGATCAGTAAAATATTTTGGCAGATTTTCATTCCAAACCATACCATACAGAAATTGTTTTAATACACAATTTAAACGAATGTCATGGACCAAGTGTTAGAATTTTAGTTTTCTAAGGTTCTATTCATCAGCTACTATGGAGTCTACTTACTTAACAAAATGTTGTAATTGTAAAACAAAAATACGTGAGTCTTGTAAATTCGAAAAAAAAAAAAAACTATATATGCTATGTTTAGGCTCAGATGCTATACGGTCAAAAAAAATGTATGAGTGGTCAAAATGAGAGACAGCTCTTAAGGTCCAAGAAAAATGACCACCAAAATAGTTTCGTATTCTCAGGGTAGAACCTTCTCTTAATCGAATTAGAGGTCCCTGAGAAACATGCTGAGTCAGACAATGAACTCTCCACTTGGGAAATGACAATTCAACTACAAGCATATTTTGTTTTCAGGCCCTAAACTGACCTCACTCTTATTACCTGCTGCTAACACTGTGATGGGGGGGGGGGGGGGGGAGGAGGTGGAGAAACCCGGGCACCCAACCCCCAAAAAACACAAACAAAAAAGCCTGGGCAGGCACAATAAATTATAAAACACAAAAACGACAAGTTTTTTTAAAGGCGGCCAA
>CAUYQV010035505.1:0-15422 GCA_963574575.1 Galagoides demidoff | reverse complement strand
GAATTACAAGAAAAATCTTATAACAGTCTTTTTAAAACTTATATCACTTTCAATTGCATGTGAAAATCCCATTTTTACTATAATGTGAAAACATGCATTTTGTTATTGATGGCACAGCCTACATCTTTTTATATTGCTAATATTACCATAATTGTATAGTTATAGTTATTCTTGAACCTTTTCTTTAGCTTTTATAGTATAATTAAAAGTGATTTATATATTACCGTTATAATATTCTGTATTTGTTTATGTACATACATTTACCAATGAGTTTTATATTGATATGCTTTCATGTTGCTGTTTGAGATTCCTTCATTTTATCTGGAAGGTATCTCCTTGGTATTTCTTATAAAGAAGGTCTATGAGTCATGAACTTCCTCAGATTTTGTCTGCCTACTTCAATTTTTTTGTGTGTATGTGTCAAGATTTTTTTTCCATCTTTTTCTTTTATATTTTTATTTTTTTATTAAGTCAAATACACATAGATAATGAATACATTTATGTATATGTGGGGTACAATGTGTTGATTTTTTTATACAATCTGATGTGGTTAGATCAAACAAATCAACATAGCTTTCACTTCATTTACTTGATTATTGTGCTAAGACATTTACGTTCTACGCTTGACAGATTTGACTTATACACTTGTCATATGCTCCTGCCTTTTACCCTCCTTCTGTCAAACCTTCCACCTCCCCTCCCTTCCCACTCCATTTGTCTCCTTAATCCTGGGTTATAGTTGTGTTCTATCTTTCATAAGAAATTGTGAGTAAATATAAGTTGGTTTCATAGAAGTACTGAGTACATTGGATACTTTTTCCTCCATTCTTGAGACACTTTACTCAGGAGAATATGTTCCAGATCCCTCCATGCAAACATAAAAGAGGTAAAGGCTCCATCTGTTTTAAGGCTGCATAGTATTCCGTGGTGTA
Organism: Galagoides demidoff; assembly: GCA_963574575.1. Taxonomy (NCBI): domain Eukaryota; kingdom Metazoa; phylum Chordata; class Mammalia; order Primates; family Galagidae; genus Galagoides; species Galagoides demidoff. The sequence continues at coordinate 14,490 of CAUYQV010035505.1, read as the reverse complement.
CTTACACCACAATTTATTAATCCATGGGTTGATGGGTACTTGGGCTTCTTCCATGACTTGGCTTCCATGACTTCCATGAATTGGGCTTCAGTGAATAATCTGGTGCAAATATCTTTTTTGCAAAGTGATTTTTGGTCTTTTGGATATACTCCTAGTAGAGGAATTGCAGGATCCAACAGCAGGTCAATTTTTAGATCCCTAAGTGTTCTCCAAACTTATTTCCAAAACGAATGTATTAGTTTGCATTCCCACCAGCAGTGCAGAAGTGTTCCCTTTTCTCCATATCCACATCAACGTCTGTAGTTTTGGGATTTTGTTATGTGGGCTACTCTTACTGGAGTTAGATGGTATCTCAAGGTGGTTTTGATTTGTATTTCTGTGATGATTAAAGAAGACGAGCATTTTTTTCATGTATGTCATGGTCTATATACCATGCACCTATCTTCTTCAGAGAAGCTTCTGTTCAGGTCTGTTGCCCATAGTGAAATGGGATCACTTGTTCTTTTCTTATTTATTAGTTTGAGTTCTCTGTGGATTCTGGTTATCAGACCTTTGTCAGAATTTTAAAGGATAGTTTTGCCAAATATGGTATTCTTAATTGACTTTTTTTTCTTTCAATACTTTGAATATATCATCCCTCTCTCATCTGGCCTGCAAGATTTTTGCTAAGAAATCTACTGACAATTTTGTGAACACTCACTAGTGCATAATGAATTGTTGATCCCTTTCTGCTTTCAACATTCTCTTGGTCTCTGAATTTGACAATTTGATTGTAATACTTCTCAGAAAAGATTTATTTGGCATCATCTTACTGGGGTCCTTGGGAGTCATGAATCTGAATTTCCATTTTGTGTCCCAAATTTGGAAAATTTTCAGACATTATTCTTCTCTTTTCTTTTCTTTTTTTTTTTTTCTTTTTTCGATAGAGTGCCATGGCATCACAGCTCACAACAATCTCAAACTTTTGGGCTCAACCTCTCAAGTATCTGGGACTACAAGCACCCACCACAACATCCAGCTATTTTTTAGAGACAAAGTCTTCCTCTTGCTCAGGCTGGTCTCAAATTCCTGAGGCTTTCTGGCTTCTTCTCTCTCCTCTTTTCTATAACTTTCATAGTGCATATCTTGGTTCATTTGGTGGTTTCCCATGAGTCTTCTGGACTTAGTTTACTTCCTTTACACTTTTTCCTTTTGTCATTTTTTGTTTGTTTATTTGTTTGTTTTGGTACCTCTACTGGATAATTTTAAATGATTTTACTGATTTTTTAAATCTTTTTTATTTCAAATTAGCATGAAGGTACAAAGTTTTAGATTATATTGTTCTCACTCCTAGGTAAAGTTCTAGTTGTAGAAGAACCCCTGATATTTTCTTCCTCTTGATCACATGTGCTTTTGAACTCCTCTAGTAAACTTTCAGTTCACTTATTGTATCCTTTAGTGCCAGAATTTGTTTAGTTCCTTTTTGATAGTTTCTATTCTTTTACCATATTATCATTTTGTTTATGTATAGTGTTTTTGGTTTGTTTCAGTGTAAATCTGTGTTTCTAGTGACTCCCTGAGCTTTTCAAAGTCTATTATTGTGAATTATTTTCCATTTAAATTGATTTCCATTCCTTTAGGTTTGAGGATGAATATCTACTTCATTTGCTTTGATTGAGTCATGTTTCCCTGATCCTTATGTTCACTGTAGCTTTTTAATGGTATGGGTGCATTTGAAGAAACAGCTCCCTTTCTCAGTCTTTACTAACTCACTTTGTGAAGAAAAGACTTTTATTATCAGTCAGGCTAGACACTATAGGAGCCTGTCAACCCATTTCTATGAATGAACATTTTCTGAACCTGCCAGTATAGATTCCTCATTAGAGGCATTTACTATTTCTTTCTTTAGCTTCCAGGAGTCCATAATCTCTTGCTCCCTCTTCATCTGACTATGGTACTGTGGACCAGAACATTGGAAGCATGTTCTACTCCTCTCCTTTTTCCCCAGAGAAAAGTTTTAAGTGCTAAGCCTTCTCCCAATCTCACTGAGTTATGTAGGCCTCTTGTTCCTTTTGTTTGTTCCTAGCCACCCCAACATATATAAACTATGCCAACTCCAACAGTGTCCCATATGAACCAAGACAGGATCTGGCCAGGGATGTTGCACACAGGCTTCACCCTCTCATTTCCCCTGAGGAAGAAGTCATGGGCCAAGGTGATCTCTCTTGGCCCTGAACTTTTTCAGCTTGGGGGGAAGCCAATGTAGGTAAAGTAAAATTGTTAGTCTTACCTATCTCAATGCTGTTGTTTTCAGCTTTATGCTCATCAAGAGTATTGCAACTGGAATATGGATATTTCATAAAGGTACTTTGATCTGCACACCACTGTTAAATAAGTATCTCTGTGAGGGAATGAAGGCCAGGACCTCCTGAGTTGCTACTTGCTACTGTCACTTCTCAATTTATTGATGATTTAAACAGTTTCTATCTTCATATAAGCATAATTCTTATCTAGAGAAATCTACAATAAATAAATAGCTGTACAGTTAATTAACCATGCTGTTTATGCAAGTTACTTATTGTCTTTGGGTTTCAATTTCCTTACCTAGAAAATTAAGAAAAATAATATGCATGTCTAATGATTGTTGGTGGTTCTTACTAAGTGTCTGGAACAATTAATTGAACAGCCAATGTTTCCTTTTCTTAATCTCACTTTAAATGCTGTGTTTAAAGCCTCAGATATCGCTTTGCACTTTGCCTGATATTATATGACTATATCACAATGTCCCATAAGTATAGTCTAAGATTCATGGAACAACCATTTTATATTCAAAACAATAAAATAATACATACTTGTGTAATAAATATGTATCTAAAATGACAAAGTTTCAGTCTGTAAAATCAACTGCAAATGTTGTAACCTCCTCACCAAAATGACTTTCTCCCTTCTATTCAAAGTATGTTTTAGGAAGATCAACTACCTTAGATTCTAAGGTTAGAAGTTGCCAGTCTATGTGTAGTTTGCCATTTTTGTACTGTGAATCTTGGTCACTCCATTTCCAGTAGCAGGTTGGAAATTATTCACTTTATTTATCGTGATTATAAATGGTTACTGAATCATGGTATAGCCCTCAATCAAGAGGAACTGAATAAAAACTCCTGTTCTGGTTAAGTAAATTTCTAATAATAGGAATTAAAATATTGGGGGAGCATAGCAACACAGTCAAATTTTTGAATCTCAGTTAATTTAATAAGCCTTGAGATGCCAAAATTTAAAAAAATGAAAATAGTTTTAATATTCAACACAGGTGTAATATGCAATGCACATATTCCTTCATGCATGTGTATGTGAAGTGCTATCATTTTGCATTATAGCATTAATGTGTCACATTTTGGTTAAATGTATTAAATCTATTGGTCGCTAGGGTAATATTATAGTTAGTATAGGACCAAAAAAAGCTTTATAAAGACAGGTAATTGTCTTAAAAGCTCAGCTTTAAAATTCAGCAGAGAATGTGTTATACTAAATATGTGCTCAATAAATGTGTTTTGGATGAGGAAATTAATAATCTATTCAGTTCACAGAACTTCACTGATTAGGTACATTTGGTTGAAGTGCTGAATTGACCCACGTAATAAACTGTGAGAACAAGAAGACTGGGCTTTTTAGCCCATAGACAGACTGGGCTTTCTATGACAGGAAGAAGTAATGTTGTGAATAAAGGATGGAAGGAATCTGCAACTAGAAAGAAGAGAGAGAGCACCAATGTAATAGGGAGGCAAGAGAGGCAGAGTCTTACCACGTAACTAAGCATTGATGCAATGGTAATTCATTCAATGGTCTTAAGCAAGGGAGTGACCTAATCACAGTTTATGCTTTAAAAAAAACAATGGCTGATAGCCTCCTCCCCCAGATGTAAACCTACTTAGAAATGGAAACTAATTAATGGTTAGGATTACTCTTTTGACTGTAATTATTTTTCTTCTCCTTTTTACCCATTAGAAGAGGGTTTGAGAATTATCTTCATTGATGTTTTAATCACAAGAGAACTGTTCCACTTGATCAATGCTCTGAGTTCTTCCAATGCTATTTACTTTTCAATAACAGGAAGTCTCCCCAGGGTCACTGTTGTATTCTAGATATAAATTTCATAATTATTAATAACAGAATTTCAAATCCAGAGTTCATTAACCAAAACTGAAAAGTCGTTTTTAAAAGTATTTTAACAACCATAAAGTTATCAATGGAATCACTAATTAAACTACCTAATAGTAAAATTTAGGAATCAATTACAAAAATAATTAATGTAATGAGATTAGCAATATTTAGACGATAGTAGAAAGAGAGCAATCATGTGAAATGGCAATTGTCTCAGGACACAATTAATAATTACAAACACTTAAATGCATTATTGGTTTTAAATTGGCCCCATGTTAAGTAAAGAAGAAAGGACATTCATTTCCCAGATAATATTCTGAATTGTTTTCAAGAAATAATCTATGTGTATTAATTTATTAAATATGTTATAGTTGAATCATGCAACTAAAGTTATTTTTAAAAATATAAAAATACTACTGTGTTTCTAAAACAAGTAGAGGCAATTTCTTGGTCTTAGAACAAATCGATAAATTGAATCTACACATTGGGCTGGCCAACTAACCCCACAATTTCAAATCACTTTCTTCTACACCAATAAAAATAAATAATTTTTGTATTGAACATGTGAAGTATAATGTAAAGTCTTTATGCTTTTGTGTTAGCCAAGCTTATGTTTGAATTTCAGCTCTTCACAGTCAGACAGAAGGTGACCTTAGGTAAAAGGCTTTCCCCCGCTTGTAAACATGGGGATTCCTTCAAACCGCTCCCTTTAATTTGATTTAAAATTTAAATAAAATAGTTCACACAAAGTGCCAATAACATAAAAATAATGATCATTCATTATTAATTTATTAAGCACATAGTCAAGGAATATATTTTAAAATTGGTAATAGTATTCCGGAATTTGATAAGGTATTTTTCATCCTTGAATCCATGTTTTAACAATATTAAAACTGTAAAAAAAATTGTCTTGGTGGCCCAGTTTATTTCATCTATTTTATGTACAAAGCTCTGTGTACCATCATGTTTCCCAGCCAGTGCCTCCAAAGTCATATCTGCTAAATCCAAACCACCAGTCTTCATCATTTTCTTTCTCCTCTATGAATCTTCCACATTTTCCCATTTTTGTTAATGACTAAGTTATGGAGTTTTATTTTCATTTGGTTTATTTTCATAAAATCTAGAGAGATTTATTAATTCCAGAAATTGATAGGAGCTAAGGTAATACACATATGAACAAATACAAAAGCGAACAGGCCAATTTAAAAAAAGAGAGAAAATGACAAAAAAAAAGAAAAAAAGAATAGAGTGCCTAATCTTCATGTGTATGTTCAAATGTCTCCAAAGATGATCTGGCTACTCCAGCTGCTGTAAATACTATATAAATATATGTGACATGCTGGCAGCCCTTGACACCCAACTGTTCAGTTCACTTTCCAACCTACTTGAACTTATAGTTTGATTGACCATTGCTCTCTCCCTGAATATACACATATTTTCTCACTGCCCCTTCCTAAAATGTGATAACTGTGTGATCTGGATTATCTATTGGCAGCTGACACTGTGTGTTTCACTTGCTTAGGCTGGGGCATCTCTGTAGTTAACTTGGTTTTACCTTACATGACATTGGCGTGTACATGGGACAATCTATCAGCTCTGAAGTGGAGCCCTTCATCGCGTTAAGATGCTGGCTATGCTTACTGCACATAGTAATACATATTTTCATGCTTTTGTCTTTTAGTCAGATCAGACACACATGCATATTGATATTTTGTAAAAGGAGACCTTTGAAAAGTTGAAAAATCATTTTCCATTTCCACCAACCAGCAGTATATTTCCTTTGTGTTATAAGCTCCGTAATTTAGAATACTCAAATAATAGGGATCTATTTCAATAACAAATTCATCCAGTTATTAGGAAAGACAAAAGGGGTGCACTTTTTAAATAAAGATGTGACAGGATTAGAAACCAATAGAAATCATCTGAAATTTGAGGGGAAAAAATATATTTTCCCTTCTTAGCAATTAGACAGCTGTATTTTGCACAAGCTAAAATTGATACCAGAAATACTGTGCTCAAGTTGCTTGGGCTAAAAATAGAATTGAATATAAGTTAGGGTGAAAGCATTCTTCCTGAACGCCCATAGACTATCTCACCCATATCTGGCCTATCTTTCTGTATTCATGGAAGTGATTTTTTTCTCCTTAATTAAACTTCCTATCTAACTTTCTTTTTCCTTTTTTTTCTTTCCTCTTTCATTCTTCCTCTTTTCTTTCCTCTTCTTGGCTTCCTTTTGCTTTCTTTCTGCTGTCGTCCCTTCTTTCTTCCCTTTCTCTTCTTCTTCTTTCGTTTCTTTGCCTTTACCTTTTCCTTTAGGAAAAGACATAATTTCAATTAACAAAAATAAAATCAAACCCAATGATTAATAGTAATATTAGCAAGGAAATACACAAAGACTTACAGAAAATGAGCTACGTGATTTGAATCCAAGAGTTTCCTTCATATCCATTCATATCTTTAATCATCCTTCTAATTTCATATTTATCAATATATTTATGTTCTCTAAATAAAACATGAAGGGACTAAATTAATTTAAACAACAGACTGTGAGGAACATTTTTAATAGACTAAACTAGTCTAACTCATGTTTTACTAATGTCATTGAAAGAAAATCGTCACTTATTTCTGGAATCAAATCGTAAATAAAGGGTTTCGTGGTAATTTAAAAAGCTCTTTGGAGCTAATATTTGATATTTCATCCACATCAAAGAAGGTATCAAAACCTCTGCTTTTTGATTCATATATTAAATATTTAGCAAAAATAGAGGGTAATAAGCAGTGCTCATGTTGTTTGGGTTTCAGTTCGCGAGCTACATTGGAAAAATAAATGCAGGAATAGAGAAATAATAGCATCTTCTGCCTTGTGAATTGCCCTTATTTAGGAGGGAGATGAGACAGTGATGAGCAATTGGGGGTCTGCGTCATGCATTAATGCAAAACTACTCTGCAATCTTGCAGGAAAAAATACACCCAGCGTGTTGTACGACAAAAGTTCCATTAGCATTTTATTGTACCAATGATACAGCAATTACTCATGCATTCTCCAAGTCTTCTGAGTCACTCCATTTTGAGCAATGTCTTAATAATATATGTAATAGCATTTTACCTGTGGTAGTAATATTATTGATCTAACACCATTAAGGTTTGCAGCATTTTTAAGACCCATTACCTGATTGTATAGTAGCCCTGCCTGGTGAAAGCACATCACTTTCTCTGCTAAAGTTTGGCAGACAACAATACAAAAAAAGCAATTTTACCTGATACAGTGTCTGTCTGCCTGCTTGATAATGTCAATCAATAAGTGAATTTACTTTCCTGCAGTGTCTAGTAAACAAGATGTCTGCTCCATTTCAGATGCAAACAAAAAGAAAAGAGCCAAAATATGGGTGGGTCAAAGTAAAGCATTCGGATGATGTTTAATGGGGATTTGGAGGAAGGTTGGGGTATGGGGGTGGAGATACTGAAAATTATATACTCTACAGAAAGGATTGAGTTAGCTGAATTCCTTCTATTTATTTCTTGTGTATCTAGATATCTCTTGTCTAAATTTTATATTTATACCTGATGAATGTGGGTCCTTATGAAGAGAATCACTATTTTTGAGAAATCAGTGGAATAATTAATTTAGGGCAATACAAAAATTAAAAGAAATGTGAGGCATTATAATGATGGAATTTGGTTTCTGACATGTCTCTGCCCAGATCCTTAGTCTAGAGTTGATATGGATGAAAAAGAAGTTGGGTTTCGATCAAGCTATTCAGTACATTTGTATTATAGTAATACATATTATTAATCATTCACATCAATCGCTTGGGTTGTCTTAGGATGGACATCTCTAACATTTTCCTTGACAAATGCTCCTCTCCAGCTCTTTCTTACACACTGGTATTCCAAACATTCAGCCCTCTGTTTTTCTTTTCCAAGATTGTTTCAGATATCTGATGCTCCCACCAAAATAAACAACAGACACATAAGAAGGAACAGAAATGCAAGGATATATTTGTTAAGGGTCACGTGTTTTTTAACCAAAATTATTATAATTATAAGCATATATGTCAACAGCTTTTCGAGATTAATCTGTGAGAGGAACCATTCTAAGATTGGATGCTTTAAAGGTCCTGTCAAGGAAACAGATGGAATGCTCAAAAGTGTTTGTCTAAAAATAAAGGAACTGTTTACAAAAGTTAAAGAAATTTGAACGTGTGAAGGGATGAACACGAGATGGTAGACACTAAGGGACTGACACAGGTGTAAAGCCCTTAACACTCCAAGACTGAAGAACAAAGGTTGCAGGTAGTGGAGGCCAGGGAGAGCTGGAGTGCTGCAAAGGGGCTGCCCATCAGGAGTCTTAGCCTCAGAGGAACTCAAACATTGCCAGAGAATAACAAATGACCTCTCTTTCCTCCGACTCTACTATCTCCTGTAGATGTTTCCCATTATTGGACTCAGCCCATCCTATGAAGTTTTATAGAAGTCAGCCTTCTGGGGCATAGAGCAGTAAAGGGCAGGGCAGAGAAGGGACTGTGAGTATTTCGGGGAAATGGAGAAGAACTGCATGATATTTTACCCCATTTAGACCCTACCACACCCATAAGATTATCTCGTATTGCAGTTTAGAAAATCACAACTCAGGGTGAAATGTGACAAGCAGGAATTGGTGGGGACGAGTTCAATCCCAACTCTGTCTGGCCTCATCACCTCACACACACATTGTGTCCATTAAAAAGAATAGTCATTAGGCTTGAGAAAGTTTTTTAAATAGAACTTTGCCACAAACATCCTGAACAGTATTACAATTGATTTCCATGGTAACACAATTGTCCAGCAAGGAAAGTTTATTCTCATTTGTAGATAAGGATGTTAAACTCCCAAAGGCCCAGGTGTCTGTTTCCAGTCATACAATCAATGTTAGAAATTGCACTCACATCCAGGCTGCCTAAGCATTGGTTATGTGTCACTTTCACCATTACCACCACACACCATACCACATTATTCAATATGGCTTATGCATTAAAAAGATAACATTTTATATTCATATCTCCTGTACTTACTGATAAGGAATAAACCTATATAAAAACAACACACCCATTTCACCCAAGTTGCTTCAAATAGTTGTAGACGCTATTTTTATAATGTTTATGTGTTTTGATTTGTGGATAATTCCTTAGACTACAAAGCAAATATTAATATATTATTAAGTGAACCCATAGTACAACTGCTGATGACCTTTTGAAAAACGGAGATAAGATGATGAGAGCATCTCCGTGCAAAGTAATAAAGGTCATTCCGATTTTATCATTTAATTTTCACCATGTAGATGTCAAGTAAAGCCTACTTAATAGAGTGTGTATTTCATGAAAGAAATAATGACACCATGAATTATATTAGTTGAACTGCCACAGTACATTTTGGTAAAATTCTTTATGTGATTCAAAGTCTGAGGATTCCCCCCTCCCCAAAGAGAAGGAGTTCTAATGAAGAAAATAGTCTGCCAGAGTCTCTGCTTTTTTTTTTTTTATAAGTTATTTTATTTATTTATTTATTTTATTTTTGCAGTTTTGGCTGGGGCCAGTTTCAAACCCACCACCCTGGGCATATGGGACCACTCTACTCCCTGAGCCACAGGCACCACCCAAGTCTCTGCTTTTAGATGTGAAAGGCTTAACCCCAATCTCAGCTCCATCCCATGTCTGTCCCATCTACACCCAGAGAATGTAAACAGCTCCAGAGCTTCAGTTACCCATTTCTATATAATAAGCCACATTTAGTGATCTGAAATAATGGTGTTCTTTATTTATCAGAATTCTATAGATTTGCTGGATTTAATTGAGCTGTTCAGCTTCACTAACTGATACTCCACTTGAGATCGCTCTCGTGGCTTTAGTCAGCTGTGAGCCTGTGATGTTCAAGATGGCTTCACTCATGAGTCAGTGTGTGTGAAACACAGAGAGTGTGCATAACCAGGGTAGTAGTGGCCAACATAATGGAGCCATCTACATATAATTATTTCTATGCTGGAAGAAGATTTGGAATTTGTTTCCAAAGTGTACAATGTTTGAAGAGAAGTATGAAGTCTGTCTTTCTTAAACACCTCTCCCTTGCCTCATCAAAACTAATTAATTAATTAACTCTACCAATAAAGACTAAAAGTCAGACAAGCTAAAAAATGGTTTGTTTATAGTCTTGAAGATGGTAAATTCGGCATGCTTGGTCTTCCTGATTTTCAAGCTATTCTTTCACTATCACTTTACTATAGTGTGATCTAGATTCTGAATTCCAATGATCCTGGGCTAATGTTACTCTTGAATAAGTATTTCTTCTATTCTGCTATTTATAGATCTCTCTTGTTGGGATTCTACATTGTGCCATTATGCAGACTGCATCCCATAGAACACTGGGTACAATGGACAGTCTTGTATTTGGATTTCAAGGGTCTGTGTTTTGTTTTGTTTTGTTTTAAGTAGTTGAGTTTAACTCTAAACCGTCTGACATTTGATGTCATCAATGCATGATTGAAATTATAAAAATATGTTATTGTCATTGAGACCAAATGAGGAGATATTAAAAATCTTTTATATTATTTGTAGTACTTTACATATATGCACAGAAGCTTAAAAACTTCACTTCAAAGTATTGCTCCCTGAAAAATGTGCATACCCTTATATTTACTTCAATTGAGTATTTTTCATAAATAAGAATTTAAATAATATATATATTCACAAAATGTGTGTGTATGTGTACACTGTCTACACATATACAAATCAACACATTTAACCCATTTTCTATCAAAACTCCATTGGCACTTTTTTATAGATAAAAAAAAAGATCTTAAAATTTATATAGGACCATAAACAACCTGAATATCTAACACTATCTTGAGAAAAAAAGAACAAATCTCAAAGTCTTATACTTCTTATTTCAAAATGTATTTAAAAACCATAGTACTTACAATAATATGTCAATGTTATAAAGACATGTAGGTCAGTGGAACAAAACAGAGAGCACAACAATAAACCTATACAAATATGGTGAAATGAATTTTGACAAGTGCGCCAAAGAGGACAAAACAGGGCAAAGATAGTCTCTTCAACAAATGCTACAGGGGGAAAAAAAAAAGAAAAAAAAACTGGCTCTCCACAGGTAAAAGGTTGAAATTAAATCTTTGTTACCCTATGCATGAAACTCAACTCAAAACGAACTAAAAATTTGAAGGCAAAATCTAAAACTATTTAAAAAAAAAATCTAGAAGAATGTATAGAGGAAACACTTCCTAACATTGGTCTTGGCCATGATTTCCTTAATGTCAAAGGTACACACTACAAAGGAAGAAATAGGCAAATGGGACTACATGAAACCAAACAGCCTCTGCACAGCACAGGAAAAAAAATCACTATGAAATGAAAGAAAATAGTTGCAAACTATATATCTGATAGCAGGTTAATATCCAACTACAATTCAATAGCAGAAAACCAAATAACCCAATTAAAAATTAGGCAAAGATCTTGGATAGACATTTCTCCTAAACAGACATATACATAGCAAAGAGATGTATAAAAAAAGATTCTCAACATCCCTAATTATGAAGGAAATGAAAATCCTAACAATAAGTAAGATGCAAGTTCACACCTGTTAGGATGTCCATTATTCAAAAATAAAGAAAAAACAAGAGCGCATGAAAGCGAGAAGGCATGAAAACAAGAAAAACAAAATGAAGGAAGGACAAAAAAGAAGGAATGAAAGGAAGGAAAGGGGAGGGAGAGAAAAAAGGAAGGAGGGAGGGAGGGAAGAAAAAAATAAAATGAAAAAAGAAAGCAATTAACAGAAAATAACAAGTATGGGTACAGTTATGGAGAAACTGGACCCCTCACATTGTTGGTGAGGATATGAAATGGTGTAGCCTCTGTGAGAAGCAGTATGGAGGTTCCTAAAATAATAAAAAATAGAGCTCTCATATGATCCTTTAATCCCATTTCTAGTTCTATATCCAAAAGAAGTAACATTGGCTTTCTTGGAGACAAATGTTCATTTCAGTATTATTTATAATAGCCATGATATAGAAATAACCTATAATTCCACTGGTGTATAAATGGATAAAGAAAACATAGTATTATATAATACTATTCAGTTTTTAGAAAGAAGGAAATTCTGTTATATGCCACAGCATGGATGAACTTTTGAGTGATCAAAACCAATCAGAGAAGAACAAATACTTCATAATTTCACTCATATGCAGTATTTAAAGTAGGCAAACTTATAGAAGCTGAAAGTATAATTTTGGTTGCTAGGGTTTGAGGACAGGAGACAAGGGGAGCTTGGTGTTCAATATACATGGAGTTTCAGTCTTACAAGGTGCAGTGTTCAAGGGAAATTCTGTACAACTTTGTGCTTATAGATAGCAATACTGTAATGTACACTTAAAATTTTGTTAAGGGGGTAGATTTCATGTTATGTCTTTTTATGCAATTTTTTTAAAAAAGCAAAAGTTTCATTTTTATTTCTGTTATTATGTTTTGGTGGTGGTTGTTATTATTATGTGGCAAGTTCCCTTTGAAGAATTTTATGTGTTTTCTTCTCTGTTAAGCCTCATAGCTGCACTAAGGTAAAAGTAGAGATGAGGAAGTTAGTCTTAAACAGATGACGTGGCTGGGCACCCATAGCACAGGGGTTAGGTGCTGGCCACATGCACTGGGGCTTGTGGGTTTGAACCCAGCACAGACATGCTAAAAACAAACAAACAAAAAAATAGCCGGGTATTGTGTGGGCGCCTATAGTCCCAGCTACTAGGGAGGCTGAGGCAAGAGAATTGCTTGAGCCAAAGAGTTTGAGGGTGCTGTGAGTTATAATGCCATAGCACTCTACCGAGGGCAACAAAGTGAAACTCTGTCTCAATTAAAAAAAAAAGAAGAAGATAATGTATGTTTTTCAAAGTTATAAACCTAATAAAAGTTTAAGAACTGGAATTCTGACTCACTTCATCTGACTCCAGAGCCACGCTCTTAAACAGCAGTGATCGATTGGATTACCTCCCATTTCTAAGATGGAAGTACAATATATTATTTTAAAATGTAAAGAATAGGTATGTCCTCCAAAGGGAAAAAGAAAGAAACTAATAAAGATCAGTTCTGTGGAAAAAAAAAAAAAAACTGAAGAGACTAGAAGGAAGCCAAAGATAAAAAGTGGGACTGTACAAGAAAATGGGATTTCATATCTGGAGAACAGTAACTCCTTCAATCAGGCAATTGGTAAATATTCAAGAGAAACCCCACATTATGCCCTGTATCCCCCTACAATATAAACACCCTACCTAAATAAATCATAATGGTCAGCATTATTTTAGTAAATATCAATAATATAATGGATCAAATAAATCTATCTGATTAATAAATCTGTAATTAGAAAATAGAATCCTCCTCTGAAATACTTTTATAAAATATGGTTTCTATTGAGGGATTTTTTCAAACCCTTAAAGGAGTGTTTCTCCACTGTCTCCCTGGAAATCAAGACAGATTTACACATAGGTGTCTGGCTTTCTGTTTTTGCCCTGGCATGAAGAGGGGATAAAATTTTCTGAATGCATAATTCTTTACTTTAGTATCTGCATTAAAAAAGCACCTCCTCTATAAGTCTACATATCTTACTGCATTGAAAGTCGCTGAATATCGATTCTTTCATCTGCACAGTTGGTATTTCTCATAGTAGCATTGGTTCATCTAGTTCTTTAAAAAAAATAGAATTTGGGGAACAACTACAGAAGAGGTGTTCTTTTAATATTGAGTGGAAAAAGTAAGGATATTTATATTATGTTATATACAGGCAGACTTTCTTGTTTTCACATGTTTTAATATCGCTTCATAATTCAGGATTTGATGTCAAACAGCAAAAGAGCTAGGCAAAAATTAAAACATGAGGAAGTTATTGATAGTGACTGAGGGGACAGGGATCTGGCTGCTTTAGACCAGATGGCCAGAATCCTATGGGGAGATACAGTTTAAACAGAGACATTAATGAGAATCAGTAATCAACCAACCGGAGTTAGGGGGAATTCCACTCCAGGAGGAGGGAAGTGCAGACAGGGAGGCTCTGAGCAAAAAGGAGTTGACAAGAGAATGAAGTCTAGAGCTCTGTAGTTTAGGGAAGAATACTGAAAAGATGCTGGGGGAGTCTGTGCAACATGGATATATAAAACAATTTACTCAAGCTAAGTGGTTTATGTTTTTTTTTTTTTTTGAGACGGAGCCTCAAGCTATCCCCCTGGGTAGAGTACTATGGCATCACAGCTCACAGCAACCTCCAACTCCTGGGCTCAAGCGAGTCTCCTGCCTCCGCCTCCCAAATACCTGGGACCACAGGCGC
>CAUYQV010035502.1:0-60151 GCA_963574575.1 Galagoides demidoff | reverse complement strand
TCCTGGGCTCAAGCGAGTCTCCTGCCTCCGCCTCCCAAGTAGCTAGGACCACAGGCGCCCACCACAACGCCTGGCCATTTTTTGGTTGCAGCCGTCATTGTTGTTTTGGTGGGCCCGGGCTGGGGATTCGAACCCGCCACCTTAGGTGTACATGGCTGGCGCCTTAGCCGATTGAGCCACAGGCGTCGAGCCAACCCCAAACTTTTAATTTTAATTTAAGTGACGTGTTCTTGCAGTAACACTCATCAAGTGAAGTATTATTTCTGCTCCTAGTAAGTGGCAGAGAGTGTGTCTTTTAAGTACAAATGTAACTGTAATTGTACTTGTGTCATTCTGTGGCTGACTCATTCTCCAAACCTAGTTGACTCACATCATCTCTAGAATCTCCTTTTCCAATGGTAGAATGAAGGATTAAGACTAGATGAAGCAAAAAGTCCCTTTCAGAGTTAGAATCAAGATTTCTATTCCTACAGGTAGTAACAAAACCTTAACTTAAATGATTTTTTGTTGTTGTTGCAGTTTTTGGCCATGGGCGGGTTTGAACCTGCCACCCTCCAGTATATGGGGCCAGTGCCCTACTCCTTTGAGCCACAGGTGCCACCCTTTAAATGACTTAATGTTTCACAAAACACATTCATGGTAATTATACTAATATTACCATATCCTCTAACCCTGTGGCTGGGTAAAGTAGGTAGTACTTTTCTCTGTTCATAGATGATGTTACTGATGCTCTTAAAAATGTACTTAAATTGTTCAAGATCCACAATTTCTAAGTGGTGTGGTCAGAATTCAAATTCAAGGTCTTTGGTCCAGCATGCCAAGTATTTTCATTTTTGCAAGAACACATGTTTATTTCATTAATCAATAAATCCATTCTCCCTACACATTGTTCCAAAGATCATTCCTGCTCTTTCTTAGAGACTTGCTCCATACCTAGGAGAGTGTTGTCTCCAGCAGCTCTGTTTTGTAAAAACTGAGACAGGCTCAGAATGAGACTTATTTTCTTATTTCTTTTTGTGCTATGATTACTAATGTTCAGTTTTCTTCTGTAGATATAAATCATATTATTACATTATTTTATTATTATTATTATTATTTTTTTACAAAATGCAACCTGGCCTAATCAGCAAAAGTAGTCCAAATTGCAAAACTAAGATGAAATGGATATAATTAAATAGTAGGGAAGGGAAAGGGAGAGATTCCAGGCCTTGGTACAAAGAAAATAAGAGTAAGTTATGTGGCACCTGTGGTTCAGTGGGCAGGGCGCCAGCCCCATATACTGAGGGTGGTGGGTTCAAACCCGGCCTGGCTAAACTGCAACAACAAAAAAAAAAAATTAAAAAAGAAAATGGGAGTAAGTTCACAGCTCTCTGAATTGGCCATTGCACTGACATCTCTATCCCCTGTTAGCTGCAAAGGCTTTGCTAATCATTGCACACCACAGTGATAGCAGACTGAAAATCAGTGGATCATATCCTGAGGCTGTCTGTCAAAAAAGTCTGTGAATATAATTTTAAAATAGAAGTTAAATCTGGAGAGCCTCTACCTCCTCATAGAAATGGTATTTGACTTTTCCATTATAGAAATTCCCCACCCTAATCAAAATAAGGAAAATTGTTCTGAGTCTGACATTTGTTCATCCCTGAGAGGAAGGAAGCGTTTTGCTCTCAGGTTTCCAGAATGGGTGTGTTTGTTGTAATGTTGCAAGGGCAATGATGATTTGTTTTAGTCTAAATAAATGTAAGAAAATATAGGAGAAAGACATTAGAAACTTATATAGATGGAAGATTCTGGTTCGGCTGCTTGGATGGGGAGAGTCGTTACTGAGACGTAGCAGTTCTTGGCAAATCATGTATCAGATATTTAGGGGGGAGCATGGAATGTCAGAAATTGGGATCCGAAGGTAGGCAGTAGGAAAGAAGAGTGATGAAATCAAATAACTTGTGAGCACAAGGGGGTTGATGTGGAGACTCATAAAGTATTGATTAGACAATGTAAAAAGACAAGCAGGTTCTTGAGAAAGAGAATCCATGCTGAAGCCACGAACCAGGGATTAATCAAAGATGTTCCCTTTAGTTGCTTATGCATGGGAGATGAACACGCATGACTCGAATCATAACAATAAATACTGCCATAAAACCATCACGTGTTATTGAATGCCGTGTGCTAAGAATTCTCAAAAGCATTCACTAACCCCTTAATTCACACACGACCCCTATAAAACAATTGGGAATATTATTCTCATGATATAGATGAAAAAACTGAAGTTCAAAGAACTTGAATGAGTGGCCGAATAATGTACAGACATAACCGGTAGAGCCGAGATTCTGGAGAAGTCTGCCACAGCCAGAACTCCCCATCTTCCTCCAAGCTGGATGTTGCTTCCCTATCTGACCAAATGTTAATACATGAATGACGATATGTAATTTAATGGAACTGGAACATGATTAATAATGTATAACACACAGCATGGTGATGGGGGGGTGACAAAACAAAAATGAAAAAATATAAAAATGGGCTTTGGAATCTGATGAACCAGAATCTCATCTCCTCGAAAAGAAAATGTTACAAGATAGAGAAGCCAAAGGAGCATGTTTTCAAGGTAGAATAAAAAGAATGCTTGAACTTTGCCACAGTGGTGGTGTATATATTAGTTTTCTATTGCTGATAGAACAAATTACCACCTACACGGTGGCTTAGAACACCACAGTTTTGTCATCTCCTAGTTTTGTGTTAATAGTTTGAAGTCGGATCCAGGTCTCCTTGGGCCGAAATCAAGATATCACAGGACTGACTCCTTGCTACAGCCTCTAGGGGAGAATTAATCTCGTTACCATTTCCGGTTCCTAGGGGGCGCTCTTATTCTCCCTCCCTCTGTCTGCAAAAACAGCACTGTTGCATTTCTCTGACCATTTTTCCATAGTCACATCTGCCTCTGACCATAGCCAGGAAAGATTCTGTGATTTTAAAGACCCTCGTGGTTAGATCGGGCCCAAATGGATGATCCCAGATCAACTCTCAATGTTCTTTAATTTCATCACATCTGCTAAGTCCTTTTTATAACGTAGCATAATAAATTCACAGGTTCCAGCATTAGGGCTTGGAAGCCTCTGGGGAACAATTATTCCGGCCACTGTGGTGTTGAAAGCTACGAACCTGGTCAGTACAGACTGAGATCCGATGTGAGACAAGATGAGAAACGCAGGAGACACGGAAAGGCCAACCTCAGGGGGAGAGAATTTTCTAAACATTAAAGGGCTGTGTTTTCAATCTTGTCTGTCTTTCTCATCTTACAACTGTGAAAATATTTTCCATACCTCGAGCTTGATCAAGTCTACCTTTTCTCTTCTCTGTGAGGTGCCAGCAGTGTTAGGAGCTGGGACAGAGGGAAACAAAGACACCATGGGTCTCACCTTTCCAGATCATGAACAATTCTCTCTTTAGGCTGTGAAGGCAGCTTCTCTTGGAGGGATAAAAGTCTGTGCCAACTGATCTTTCTTGGGAATAAATGGCCTTTCAGAGTTTGGAGGGAGAAAGATTCTATGGATAATTTTATGTGGTTCAGATCAATAGTAGGCATCCTAGTCTTCTTCAAAGAACATCTTTTCCTGTATTCACTTCTGCATACCCTTACCAGAAAAGAAAAAAAAAAAAAATTTGATGAGATGTATCAATGTAGCCTTGGAAAAAAGGAGAAAGAGGGTTTTCACTATAAATCGCTAATAGGATCTACGTGAATCCCACTTTTTTAAAGCTATGATTAAACAACAGTGACAACAAAAACACCCCAAGAGTTCACAGCCTAAACGCCGACATCCAGTTCAGAATGTCCTCCAAGGGATCTACAATTCCAGACACCCTCAAAACCACGCAAACCTGTTCTCCCCAACCCATCCTCCATTCAAACAATGAATTGCTAACCTTTCCATTTAAGGGTCTTGTGTGTGAAATGCGAACGAACCCATCCAATTTATCATCCCAGAATAAACCTGTCACACTGTCACAGGAGCAGGGAATAGCCAATTGCTAATTTCAAACGCTGTAAAAAGGGTCCGACTCCGAGTTCCTGGGGAGTGACCCATTTTTGCAGCACGGCTTAAGCAGGCAGTATGAATTAGGCTAGAACAATATCAGTGGAATGTTCAA
Organism: Galagoides demidoff; assembly: GCA_963574575.1. Taxonomy (NCBI): domain Eukaryota; kingdom Metazoa; phylum Chordata; class Mammalia; order Primates; family Galagidae; genus Galagoides; species Galagoides demidoff. The sequence goes on along the minus strand of CAUYQV010035502.1, from coordinate 56,005 downwards.
CTCAAAAATCCTACTTGGAGAAAGAAGAAAAAATACCTCATGTACGCGTGTTAATTGAAATAGTCTTAAATATTTCTGAAATATCCTGAAATATTCACACACCGCAGGTTAGGACCCAGATATGTTCCCCGCCCCAATTTGAGCAGATTTACTCATTTGCTGAGGGCCCAAAAAAGAGGTTAAGGGTGAAAGAGTTCACCCTAATATAAGAGGAAAATTATGTTCCATCGAGACAGATTTTTTTCTAAAAATGTTAGCCAGTTACTTGGCATAAGACTGTCATTATGGGTTAGATGTTATCATACAACATAATAAAATAAAAGATTAGCACTTATGTTTTGATCAGGAAAATATAGGTTGCACTAGGTTAACAAATGCCCAAATCCTAGTGCCTTAGCACAAGAGAAATCTTACACAAAATCCGCTGTGGGTCTGGGGGTTCCCCAGGCAACACTCTTCCATGTGGAACTCAGTATTCCAGATATGTGATGTCTTGTTTTTGCATGAGATCGTCACAGTTTTCTGTGGCAGAAGAAGAGGATCCTGGACATATACATATTAACATCTACATACTAGCCATCCCAGCCGGTTTTCAAAAACCAGGTGCTGCAAAGTTTCTAGGAAATATGTTTTTAATATACTAGAACTGAGTCTGGCTGCAGTGGCTCACGTCTATCATGCTAGCACTCTGGAGGCTGAGGCAGGAGGATCACTTGAGTTCAGGAGTTCAAGACTAGCCCGAGTAAGAGCAAGTGAGACCCTATCTCTACCAAGAATAGAAAAATTTTCCAGGAAATGTGGTGGTTGGTTGTAGTCTGAGCTACTCAGGAGGCTGAGGCAGGGGGATTGCTTGAGCCCAGGTGTTTGAGATTGCTGTGAGCTAGGCTGATGCTAGGGCACTCTACACAGGGTGACAGAGTAGGACTCTGTGTCAAAACAAACAAAAAAACCAAACCAACAAACAACCCCCCCCCCAAAAAAAAAACGTCCCTGGAGGTATTGAAGATCATTGAGTGTGTGCGCGCACCTGTGTGTGTGAATGCTGATCTGTGAAAAACGTTGTATAAGGAGGTGGGAGATAACCATGGGATAATTTACCAAGGGTAGATGCATAATTAACCAATTTCTGGTATGGTAGATGTTATTCCTTCACGTACAATTTTAATCCTTCTAATTCTGGAGAAATGAAGTAGAAGAATTGAAGTTATTACAACTTTGATCACCAGTATGTTGTTAAGGAAAATTGAGGTCACTTAATAGTTATGTAAAATACATTGATTAAGATCACTTCTGCAAAAAAGGATATTAGCTATATTTATATCTATAGGTCAAGAATCTGCCCTTACTGTTTCTGCTTCTTTTATTAACCTTGGTGTAGTATCTTTTCGAAAAAAATTTGTATTAATTTTTAAAATTTAAAAAATTTTAGTAGGTTTAGTGGGTACAAGTTGAATTGTATTACCTGCATATATTGCAGTGAAATCTGGGCTTTGGGGTGTACCCATCACCTGAGTAGCTTGTATAAATTTATAGAATACAAGTGTATTTTGTTCCATGCATAGATTCCGTCGTAGGGCCAGTCAGGGCCTTCCAGGTATCCAGCACCTGAATAACATACATTGTACCTATTAAGTAATTTCTCATCATCCGTCACCCCACACCCTCACCCATCCAAGTCTCCATTGTCTATCATTCTATACCATTCCTGTGTACACATTAATTAGCTCCCACTTGTAAGTGAGAACACGCACTATTTGTCTTTCTGTATCTGACATCACTTAAGATGTTGCCGTCTGGCTCCAGCCATGTTACTGTAAATGGCATGGTTTTATTCTTTTTGTGGCTCAATAACATCCCATTATGTACGCACATGTTACCACATTTACTTTATCCGATCATCCATTGCTCGGGACTTAGGGTCATTCCACCTCTTTGCTGTCATCAATAATGCTGCAATAAACACACAAGTGCAAGCGCCTTTGGTTACGGTGATTATTTCTTCCCTTTGGGTAGATAGCCAGTAGTGGGATCGCTGGATCAAATGACAGTTCTATTTTTATTTCTTTGAGAAATCTCCATACTGATTTCCAAAGAGATTGTAGTAATTTACATTTCCACCAACAGTGTTTACCATTGTGCCTAACTGTGTAAAACAGTTGGCATCCTCCCCAACATATGTTATTTTTTGACTTTTTAATAGTAATCATTCTGACTGGGGTAAGGTAATGTCCTGTTGTAATTTTAATTTGCATTTCTCTGATGATTAGTGATATTAAGCATTTTTCATAGACCTGTTGACCATTTGTATGTCTTCTGTTAAAAATGTCTGTTTGCATTCTTTGCCTACTTGTAAGAGGGTTTGTTGAGTTATTTGAGGTTTTTGTATATTCTACATACTGGACCCTTGGTGATTGCCTATTTTGCCAAGATTTTCTCCCAATTTGAAAGTGGTCTGTTAACTGTGCAGAAGATTTTTCTTTACGTAAGTCCAGTTTTTATATTTTTCTTCCTGTTGCCTGTGCTTTTGAGACATTAGTTATGAATTCTTTGCCTCCATCTGGGGTGTCCAACCTTTGGCCCACGGGGGCACATGCTGATTTTGTGAGGACATGTTTTTGGTTATCTGTAGTGACAGATAGCACAACACGTATGCACAGCACTTTTTTGCTAATCATCTATTGTCAGTGTTTGTGTATTGAATGTGTGGTCCAAGACAACTCTTCTACCTATGTACAACAGAGGAAAAAAGAACGTTGGACACCCCCAGACCAATGAGTTTTCCCCAGTATTTTAATAGTTTTGGGTCTTACATTTACATTCAGTAGAGCCTCTGTATCAAACAGGTCAGCAGAGAGTGTAACAAACTGGTCAACATTACTGACATGTACATGTGGTGCATGTTTGGTCTAAGAAAATTAGGTCAACGTAAGGAGGTAGTCCATGTAGGAGGGTGTTCATTTGTGGAGGTGGTCATCTAAAGAATGGAAGGGGTCCCATTTCATTCTTTTGCTTGTGTCAATCCAGTTTTCCTAGCACCATTTACTGAAAGGGTACCCTTGCACCCTTGTGCTTGTTGACTTTGTCAAGGATCAGTTTGCGAGGCTATGAGTATGTGCCATTATTTCTGGGTTATTTCTTCTGCTCCATTGATTTTTGTCTTACACTAGTATTCTGTTTTGGTTATTATAGCCCCTGGCATAATTTGAAGTCAAATAACATGATGTTTCAGCTTTGTTCTTTTTGTTTAAGATTGTTTTGGCTATACATGCTCTTTTTTGATTACATATGAAATTTAGAATTGTTTTTTCTAGATCTGTGATAAATGATATATATATATATTTTTTTTTTTTTTTTTTGAGAGACAGAGTCTCACTCTGTAGTGCATGCTAGAATGCCTTGGCTTTTTTGGGGAGGTGGTTATTACTATTTCAATCTCAGTACCACTTATTGGTCTGTTCAAGCTTCTTGAGATTGCATGTTTTCAAAAAATTATCCATTTCCTTTAAATATTTAGTTTTGTGTGCAACAGAAGTTTTGATAGTAGCCTTGTTTGATACTATGTATTTCATATTTCTGTGGTGTCAGTTGTAATGTCTCCTTTTTCATTTATGATTGAGCTTATTTGAATCTCCTCTCCTTTATTCCTGGTTAATTTAGCCAGTAGTCTATCAATTTTGTTTATGTTTTTAAACAACCAACTTTTCATTTAATTGAATTGTTTCTTTTCTTTTCTTTTCTTTTCTTTCTTTTTTTTTTTTTTTTGAGACATAGTCTCACTCTGTTGCCCAGGCTAGAGTGTCATGGCTTCAGCCTAGCTCACAACAAACCTCAAACTCCTAGGCTCAAGCAATCTCCTGCCCCTTCTATAACTGGAAGTGCAGGTATGTGCCATGGCACATGTTATGATCTACCCTCTTAATCCTACTGTTGCTATCTCCCAGTGACTTTGCTAGCATGTGTTACTTTTGTCACTCACTTCCAAAAATATTTTGGTTTCCATCTTAATTTTGCCATTGAATCAATAAGCAATCAAGAGCAGGTTGTTTAATTTCCATGTGTTTGTGCAATTTGGGAGTTCCTCTTGGAAACGATTCCTAGTTTTACTTTACTATAGTCTGAGAAGATACAAAGCATGATTTTAATGTTTCCAAATTTTCTGAAACTTGTTCTGTGGCTTAACATATGATCTATTTTGGAAAGAGTTTCATGTGCTGATACAAAAAATGTATCCTCTCTAGTTTTGGGCAGAATGTTCTGGATATGTCTGTTAAGTCCATTTGCTCTAGACTCGTGTTTTTAAACTTTATTTTTTTTAATCTCACAGCACACTTAAACTATAGTTAAACTTCTTAAATTATGTTCATACAAAAAGAATAAACAAGAATATACTTAGTGTGCTTTGAACTTCTTTAAAAATGATTTAATTAATGATATGTAAAATTTTTCATGGCTCACCTAAGATCCTCTCAGGGCACACCAGTGGAAAATCACTGTTCTAGAGTTTTGTTAAGGTGCAGTGTTTCTTTGTTGATTTTCTGCCTCAATGATCTGTGTTTTTCTCTCAGCGGGGTGTTAAATTCCCTAACGTCAAATAGCAATGATGTTGCCTTTTATTTCCTTCTTTAAGTCTAGTAGTTTTTGTTTTATAAATTTGGGAGCTCCTATGTAAGGTACGGATATATTTAGGAGTGTTATACCTTCTTGTGGAGTCAATCTCTCTACCATTATTTGATGACCCTCTTTGCCTTTTTTTTTTGTTTTTTACTGTTACCGTTCTAAAGACTATTTTATCATATATAAGAATAGCCACTCCTGCTTGTTTTTGGTTTTCCATTTGCATAGAATATTTTTTTTCAACCCTTTAGAGTCTAAGAGAGTCCTTACAAGTTAAATGGGTTTCTTGGAGACAGCACATATTTGGGTTGTGTGTTTTTATCCATTCTGCCAACCTATATCTTTTAAGTGGGAAATTTATACTGTTTACATTCAATCTTAATATTGGTACGTGAGTTATTGTTCTAGTCATCATGTTGATCGTTACCTGTTTGCTTTGTATTCTCCCTTGTGTTATTCTGTTGTAGGGGCTGTGAGTTTTCACCTTTTGTTGTTTTCACACTGGTAAGTATTAATTGTTCTATTTGATATATAGCAAACTTTTAAGGATTTCTTGTGAGGCAGCTGTAGTGATGACAAACTCCTTAAGTGTTTGCTTATCTAGGAAAGACTTTATTTCTCTTTCATTTAGGAAACATAACTTTTCGGGTTACAAAATTCCTGGCTGACAGTTATTCTGTTTTTTTTCTTTTTCTTTTTTTTTCTTGAATGGTAACTATGTACATTAATACACTTCTGGGGTACAGTGTGGGGTTTTCACATGAAGCAAGTAAATTCTTGACAACAAAATTTGAATTCTGACACCAAGAGCTCATGTGAATGTGAAGAAATGGCAACTGAATACTGCTACTAGAGATACACATCAATACATTCGTTTTACAAAATCTGAACATGTAGAATTACATTTCTAGGTATACATCCTAAATAGAGCTTCTTAAAATCTTACCAAAATCTTTACGTTGTGGCTATTTATACTCACACGCACACGTACACAGATATAAAGAACCAATCATTATTATTACATCTAATGCTTTTAATATTTTAATAAAATTTTGGTCATGCATTACTAAATCGATTTCATATTCCACTAATGATTTTTAAATATCAGCTTGAAAAACTTCACATTAGAAAAACTTTAGTGAATGAATGCTAGATGTACAAAATACTCTGAACACCATTTTTCAAGATAGCAAAATTATGCAAAATAATTCTAACTGTCCCTCAATAATCAAGTATATAAATAAATGTAAGATATTTGTCTAATGATTATAAACTAATAAGTATGTTATAATTGTTATTACACACATCAATAAGAATGACTTTATAGTGTTGAGTGGAAAAAGCAGGTTGTTAAGAGAACACACATTGTATGATTTTATTAGTATTATTAGGTGCAAATCTAAACTCAACTAGATAATAAATTTTGTAAGAAGCTTGTATGACTTCTCCGAAAAAAAAATCTTTCACAACTTACAGGTTTGAGATTTCAAAAAGATCTTAACACAAAATATAGTGCTACAAATGGCTGAATTATAATGCAAATTGAGTCCAAATTCCTACAGGATCTCTTATTTTAAATTTAGAGTATTGCAGAAGAAAGCGGGCTCCAAAAAGTTAGGATGGAGATGTCTCCACAGATTCTATAAAGGTAGGGTCATTATTATGGTTACAGTAACTTATTACTTTGATATGGAGGCAACTGACCCTCTCAGCGATCAATATTTACTATGATATCTGTATGTGATAATTAAGAAAATCTGAGAAAAATATAATGCTATGACAATGAGCAAAAACAACTCAATCTACTATGGACTAAAACTCATCCAAGATTGCCTTGTCAATGATATGTGCTCACTAGTCACTCACAGATGAATCAACTAGTGATTAACTTATACAGTGAAGTCCACCCAAATGAGAATTAAACCAGTCTGTCAAATATTTCATCTGACAAACATTCAAGTACCCCATGTGCCAGATATTATATTAAAAACTCAATCACAACCCTCATGTTATTTCAATATTATTAAAAATAACTTTCATTATAGAAATAAAATATTTTCATGAAACATTTCCATGTATTCCTTATAATATACTTGCTCACAAATGTGTCACCAATATGTTTGCTAGAATTTCCATCAATGTCTATCTCTATCTCTTCCACATTACTTATGAATTCCAGGCTTTAGTCTTCTATTAATTGTTTGCAGACATCTAATAACCATATTTTTATTATGAGATGCTTCATAGCAGTTTTGGAGAAAGGGAGAGTATAATGAAGTTATACACATAACTAAAATATTGTTACTTAATGATTGATATTAGCATCAGAATTACTTAAACCAGTTTTCAAATTTTTTTGTTTAAATTTTTAGTTTTTATGGGTTCATAATAGTTGTATATCCTTATGTACCATTATGTGATAGTTTGATACAGGCATATAATGTGAACTAATCAAATCAGAGGAATTGGCATATCCATCTCCTCGGACATTTATCATTTCTATACGTTAGAAAATTTCAATTCTACTCTTTTACTTATTTTAAATTATACCATAACTTATTATTGATTATAGTCACTTTGTGGTGCTATCAAATACTGTGTATCCTACATAACTACTTAACTGTATTTTCGCACCCATTAATCGTCCCTGCTACCCTTCCTAGCCTCTGGTAACCATTGTTCTACTATCCATGTCCATGAAATCAATTGTTTTTAATTTTTAGCTCCCACTTGAGTGAGAACATGAGATTTGACTTTCTATGCATGACTTATTTCACTTAATGTTTCTAGTTCCATCCCTGTTGTTGCAAATGGCAAGATTTCAGTCTTTTTGTTGCTATGTAATATTCCATTGTATATTTTTCATGACTTCTTTAACCATTCATACATTGATGGACACTTAGGTTGATTCAAATCTTGGCTACTGTGAATTGTACTGCAATAAACATGGGAGTACAGGTATCTTTTTGAGATACTGAGTTCCACTCCTTTGGATGTATTGCCATCACTGGTATTGCTGAATAATTTGGTAGTTCTATTTTTAGTTTTTTGAAGAGCATCAATACTCCAGAGTTGTTATACTAATTTAAATTCCTACCGACAGTGATTAAAGTTCCCATTTCTCCAAATTCCTGCCAGCATTCATTATTATCTTTTATCAATATATAACTATCATCTTTGTTTCCTTTTGTTGTTTTTGTCTTGAAATTTATTTCGTCTGATAGAAGTATTGCTCTTTTTCAGTTTCTGTTTGCTTGGAATATCTTTTTCTCTCCTTTTATTATCAGTCTCCCTTTACTATCAGTGCATCTTTATAGGTGAAATGGGTTTCTTGCAGGCAACATATCATTTGGTCTCATTTTTTAGTCCATTTAGCCACTCTGTTTTTTGATTACAGAGTTTAGTCCGCTCCCCTCCAGTGTTATTAGTGATAGATAAGGACTTCCTGCTGCCATGCTACTATTTGATTTTGGGTTGTTTTCTAGCCTTCTCTTTTTTTTCTTATTTCCTTTCTGTCTTCCTTTTTAAAAATGATTTTCTCTGATAGTGTGTTTTAATATCTTGCTTTTTGTGTGTATGGTGTATGTGTATCTGTTATGGGTTTTTTGATTTGAACTTATAATGAGCCTTTTAGAAAACATATTATATCCAATTATTTTAAGCAGATGACAGATTAACTCTGCTTGCAAAGGGTAAACTAACAAGCAAAGAGAAATCCAAAAGAAACTATACTTTACTTGCATCTTACCTTTTGACATTTTTTGTTTATGTATTTTGATGCTATCTATATCTTACAAAGTAGTAGTTGTTACTCTTGATAAATTTATCTTTAAGTCTTTGTACTCAAGGTATAAATGGATGACACATTGCAATTATTACAATAGAATATTCTATATTTGTTAGTTTTATACCTTTGGATGATTTCTTATAGCTCACCAATGTTCTTTCCTTTCAGATTAAATAGCTCCTTCTAGCATTCCCTATAGGACCAGTCTGGTGGTATTTAAATTCCTCAGCTATGTTTGTCTGGGAAAGTCTATTTATCCTTAATGTTTGAAAGATATTTTTGCAGGACATAATATTCTAGTGTTAAATTTTTTTTTTCTGTTAGTATTTTGAATATGACGTGTCATTCTCTCCTTGCCTGTAACTTTTCTACTGAGAAGTCTGCTTCTAGATACATCAGAGATCCTTTATGTGTTATTATGATTTTCTCTTTTTTTATGCTTCCCCTAGGACCTTTTCTGTATCCGTGATATTTGAGAGCTTGATTATTAAATGTCTTGAGGTCTTGTTTGAGTTGAATCTACTTGATGTTCTCTAACCTTGCTGTGCACGGATATTTTTATCTTTCTCTAGGTTTGGAAGTTCTTTGTTATTATTTCTTTGAATAAAACTTATAACCAAATCTCTTTCTCTCTACCTCTTCTTTAATGCCAGTAACACTTAGATTTTCCCTTTTGAGGCTATTTTCTGGATCTTGCAGCTTTGCTTCCTTGCTTTTTTCCCCCTCTTTTGACTGTATATTTTCAAATAGTCCATTTTTAAGCTCACTAATTCTTTCTTCTGCTTGATCAGTTCTGCTACTGAGACACTATGCGTGATGCGTTTCTTAGTTTTTCAACTGAATTCTGAAGCTCCAGAATTTCAGCTTCACTTTTTAATTTTGTTATTTAAATCATTTTGTGAAAATTTTCTGATAGGCTTCTGAATTTCTTCTCTGTGTTGTCTTGAAGTTCATTGAGTTTCTTCAGGACAGCTATCTTGAATTCTTTTTCTGAAGGGTCACATGCCTCCATCTCTCCAGGATTGGTCACTAGGACCTTATTTAGTTCATTGGTGACGTCTTGTTCTCGCAGGTGTTCTTGATGTTTGTGGATGTTCCTCAATGTCTGGGTATTAAAGAGTTAGTTATTTATTTTAATCTTTGTAGTTTGGGCTCTTCTGAACACATCCTGCTTGAGAAGGCTTTCCTTCTCTATATTCAGAGGGAATTATTTTTTATTTTTTATCTTTTTGCAGTTTTTGGCCAGGGATGGGTTTGAACCCGCCATCTCTGGCATATGGGGCTGGCGCCCTACTTCTTTGAGAGCAGGGCGCCGCCCTATTCAGAGGGAATTAACTGGTATGATCTACATCCTCAGTCACTGCAGCCAAATCAGCACTGGGGTGTCTTAAGCCCAGTAATTCTATAACTCTTAGAAGACTCCAGGTGGTACAGCCTTGGTGGTCTTAGATAAGATAGGGGAAAATTGCCTGAGTTTCCATGTGAATTATTTGGCTCTTCTCTCTTACTCTGCTAGGCTGCTGGAATTGTATGTGGAGTGACATAAAACTCCCTTATGTCCACCAGAGCCAGATCACTTCTGAAGCCACCTTAGTCTCACCCAAAGATTGTTTCCTGGCTACTTCTGACATTTATTCTGACATTCCAAGCTCAAGGGTTCTTTAGTCATCAGGTGGTGAATCCTGCCAAATGCAGATCCTTGGTTCTGGACATCATGCTTCCTTCTGGGTAGGGTGGTCCAGAAATGTTGCCCTAAAGTTAAAGCCTGGATTTTGGGGCTTCAAGAGTCTGTTTGGTACTTTATTTTACTGTGGCTGAGCTTGTACTCAAATTGTAAAACACATTCTTCTGAACTTTTTCATTTTCTCTCTCCAGGGGTAGAAGACCCCTGTAGTTTGGGGTAGACAACTGCTAGTGTCTCACTAGGCCATGTGCCCCCCAACTCCAGGGGCCAGCACAGCTGCAGTAATTGTCCATGGACTGTAGGAATTTATTCTAGACTCCAGGTTCCTTTTTGTTAGCAGGTGGTGGAAATAGCTAGAACTCAGGTTTTGGATAGAAGATTTCCCTTGGGAGGAGTTGGTCTAAATGTTCCCTCCATGGATACTGGCAGAATTCTGCTCTGTTCTGTGTTTCCTTATGCCAGGGCAGTCCTGAGTTTCTATTCAACCCCCCACAGTCACTTCACTCTCCCTCCCCATATACAGATTCTCTGTCGAGCCTGCATGCTGGAGTGACACCATTAGGGAGTAGGGCAGTGGTGGTGTACACAATGGGAGCCTATCTTTTCTGTTCTCTTCAGTGCCTTTGCCTTGATACAATGTTAAAACCATTAGGTGGTTGCTCACCTGATTTTTGATTCTTCTGATGGCGTTTGTTTGCATGGATAGTTGTTGAGATTGGAGAGAGATGACCAGTGGAGGTATATATTTGGCCATCTTGCTCCATCAGCTTTCTGTAGGCATCACTTAATGCCATTTTTAAACTCTGGACACCTTAAAAGGATTTTCTGAAAATCTTAATTGAATGTCTAAATAAGTCATTATTAAAGAAATAAATAATAAAACAAAAAACTGCAGTCATATTAAGACCAACAAAGCAAAGCTCACCTTTGTTTTAAAAAATGCCTATATAATTCTCTGCAACACAGAGAAAGAAGCAAGCCTATCTCCTAATACATTAGAAATCAGCAGAGAAACTTTAAGGAGAACATTTGGAATACATGTTGTTCCCTTAGACACACTAAAGTCATTAACATGTATTTCAAACTTGTATTTCTAAAATTAGAATGTCATACACAACTTGATTGAACTATATTTGTTTTGTGTTTTGTTTTCTCTGTGGGTAAGCACATGAAAGCCAAGGTTAGAATGGGTTAGGGCAGACCAGCTACAAGATGATTGGGTTGCTGTTATAGAAAAAAGTTAGCTGGAAATAACCATGAACTTCAAGTGTTATTGTCTCAAAGAAACTGAAAAAAAAATGTACATATGTATCTGTAATGCTATCCTCATTTTTAAGCTTCACAGTTCAAAGAAAAATGGATAGTCCTATTTAACACTGGAGAAGAAATATATAAAATAATTATCAGGTATAAAAAAACTTAAAAGAATAGCATAAAAGTTGATTTCATTTCTTTGGCAGGTATCAAACTTTGAAATATGATTGTCTAGTGAAACATTGATAGGCAGTTTCCTTACTTATGTGATCCTAAAAGATTGTGTTGGGAATCAGGAGCATTAAAGCCTTAAGTTAAAGGTTTTGTGCCTTTTTGCTATACTCAAGAATACATAATAGGTTCCCTCAAATTTGGGTGGTGGTTGTTAATGGATGCCTTTCTCTTCAGAACTTCTCTCTCAAGTTTTAGGTATTATTAATATCTAGTTTATGTCCTTCTTCTTCCTACTCATATTTTCTGCTAATAAATTCACTATAACTTAATTATGAAAGTTTGGTCACAGTTATATTTTTAGTGCTCGGGACAGTGGTCAATAGGATATAACTGTTCAGTAAATATCTGTTTAACATAAGGATTTACAAACTTTTTCTCTAAAAGGTAGATTGCAAATATTTTAGTTTTTGCCTAATTTTTATCACAACTACCCAACTCTGTCTTTGTAATGAGAAAGCAGCCAAAGGCAACACATAAAAAAATTAGAGTGGCTGTGTTCCAATAAAACTTTATTTATAAATGTGGAAGATGCACTGAGTTAGACTATGAGCTGTAATTTACCAACTGCTGGTTTAAAGAATATCTGAATGAATAAATTCTTAGCAACCAAGTTTCTCCTTAATTTTGAGAAAGAAAGAACAAAACTCATGTTCATATTACTAAAAGAATTATTTTTACATATTTGAAGTTTAAGAAATATGTAAAGATGAGAAATGGTCATCTGATAAAACTCAAATTTATTTCACTTACTCAGAACCAGTTTCTTAAATCAGTGACAAGGAGAAATAGAGCAGATCCAGAAGCACCAAGGGTGGACCTCCATACATTATTTTTTTTTTTTTTATTAAATCATAGCTGTGTACATTAATGCAATTATGGTGTGGTGTTTTCATATACAATTTGAACTATTTTCATCAATCTGATTAACATAACCTTCATGTCATTTTCTTAGTTATTATATTAAAACATTTATATTCTACTACTTTTAGAAAGATTCACTTGTACCCTTGTAAGATAAGCCATAGAGGTGATCCCACCAATCACCCTCCCTCCACCCATCCTCTCCCCTCCCCTCTCCTCCATACATTCTTGACAAGAGTGAGGCTCTGTCCCAATCACCAGCATAAAAAAGAAGCTGGTCTAAAATTGGCCGAAAATGAACACATTGGAGAATGAGAAAAGAAGAAATTATTTTTAACATAATTTTTATTGTGCTAATTTGTGGCTTACTCTTTTTAGAATTGCTCATAAGGAACATTGCCAAATTATGTCAGACATGCCAAGAAGACTTGTTCCAGTAACATTCCAGAATATAGTCTGTAGCCTCTGTGGTGAGTACAATAGCTGATTATCCCCATATATCACATTTTTGGCAGTAATGACATTTTAACAAATTCTGAAAGTTAAGAATTCTCTTCTGAGTTTTTCACTTGTGTATGGATATGCCCAGTTTTAAGCTGGCTTTGTCCAAGTAGTCCATAGAAGTCCAGAAGAAGTATACTATGTATATGGGCTTTTATGGATGCAATAAGATAGGCCAACAAAGTGCCTTTCTTTTTTTTTTTTTGGTCATGTATCCCATTACTAACAGCAGACTACATATTATATAAGACAGTTTAGAAGGCAGCATGACAATCCCCCAGGATGCTGAGCAGAAACTTATCACATCACACAGGTTCTAACCTTGGCACATCATAATTAGGACAAATTTAGTTTTCCTTATTACCCTGGTTGTTGCAGGTAGATTCAAACCTTGGTCATTTGCAGTATCAATGTGGGACAGCAGAAGAGCACACAACCTCTGATTAAATATCCTTGAAATTGAATATACATATACAGGCTTTTAGAAAATGGGGAATTGAGCTGCTTTCAGTTTCAAACTAATCTTAATTACTGACTATTGAGATAATTGTAGGGCATTAGGGATGTACACGCTGATGGTCAGTAGAAAAATGGGGATAACTTAAAGATTAGAGAAAGATACAAGGGAATTTGGGGGTCAAAATGTAAAACCAAATTCTTTTATTAAACATGTTAAAAGGAACAAGGGTGACAGCTCTAAACCATGTTGAGTCTGAGGCACATATCTTTGTTTTTCTCCACTGTTTTGCTTGCGTGTGTGTGTATACACGTGCGTGCATATGCAGGTATGTGTACATGGCCTAGGAGAGTAAGATTCTATAGATTTTCCCACTAAGCCTCATTGCCCATTAAGTTGCCATCTCCAAACTCTAAACATGACAGCCTGAAAGAGGCTTTGTGCATCAGAATGCCTGGGGACCCAGATTCTCTGGGAGACGGTGCTTTGTGCATCAAAATGCCTGGCGACCCAGGTTCTCTGGGAGACAGTGAGTTTGGCTCCGCTAATTGCTATTATACATGACATAATCTTCTCAGTGCTTTCATATTACAATATTAAATTAATCATGTGACTCACCAAAGATTTCGATTTTTAGATACTACTTTATAATTACTATAAGGTTAAGTCTGCAGTCAGTGGCATAATTAACATATCTGCTAACACTTCCTCCTTCTGTATGGAAAAATATATTTTGAATAATAATTATGCCAAACAATAATTCTAATAGTTTTCTGGATTTATTTAAAAATTGTATGATAATGAACAATATCAACTCTATAGATAATATTCAAATGGAGTAAAATATTGAATGTGTGAACCAAAATATGTATTCCTCAAACAAAAATATTACATCTATAGTTTGTATTCTAATTCACTGTTTTATATTTGAAATGTGCTAAGTGTTTGCATAGTGTGACTGAATGGATAGAACTCAAGTTCTGACTCTTCATATTTGTTGTCAGTGTGCTAATAATTTATGTTTAGATTCATCAACGCAGGACTATGGACTGCCACAAAGGTTGAAAATACTAACTGTAATCAACAGAAGATGGAACAATTTTGAATTATTACAAACTTATGCTCTACAGCTTTTTTTGTAGTTGAATCGATCAGGTCCTGTAATAGGACTGATAAGATAAGAGTACTCCAAATTAACATCTATGTAGAGCACATTTTTTTTAATATAATAAAAATGTGCTATTTTGCAGTTGCTTTTTTTTTTTTTTTTTGGCCGGGGCTAGGTTTGAACCTGTCATCTCTGGCATATGGGGCCGGTGCCCTAATCCTTTGAGCCACAGGTTTGAAGACTAAAAAAGTATTATTGAAGTTCAATAAGAAACACAACAATTGTTAGAACTTAGATCAATGAAATTCTTTTTCAGAAAGAATATTTTATCACTGATAGTATTTAAATACTGGTGCATGGTGATAAAAAGACTAATTTTGGTTGGATTGTTTTTGTTTGTAAATTCCATAGGTGTGACACACACTCCCTCCCATATTGCTGGCACTTTGGTTGATTACTTAGGGAAGGGGCAACCATCATATTTCACATTCTTCAGAAGTGTCTATTTAACCAGAACGTATCTCTCCATAGAAGTGTTAGATTAAGTTAAAAAGAAGCACAGTGAGCTTTTATATTAGTGAATTTTAATTTTAATCTCACAAATTACTAGCTAGATGACCAACATATTCATGGTTTTAAAACATTTCTTAGCTTACTTTGCTAAGTGGAGAGAACATGAATACACATTTGTGAGTGGCATGTGAGTGAATATAAAAAATACTCATTAAATGAATCCCAAGAGTAAAAAAGAGCTGAGATAAAGCCAAAGCAAAGAGGGAAAGGTATCCGTGGAAGACAGTCTGATCCACACAGAGATGAAAAACAGAAGACCGTGCCTGTTGTCATCTAAGGAGAGGGTACATTTCATGAGAACCTGGTTCTAGCACACAGTATGAACATGCTTGGTTTTAATTTTTTCTCTGAAAATGTGTGTAAGGCTGAGTATTTGCACCATTAGAAAATATAGGCTGTTCTTTATTTTTCTTCTTGAGTTGTGTTTAAATACCATGTTCATATTTTTTGACCTCTAATCAGAAGGGAATTTAAACTGCTTTGTCTATTCATCTTATTTGGGAGCATTTGACACTCCGGGCTGCAAATTATAGACTTAAAATCTTTTATTGAAAACGACGTCCTCCTTTGATTAGAAGTACATCAAAGATCATAGAAACAGGCAGCCTCATCCCAAAAGGAGTGATCTCAACAGGATGTATAATTTGTCTCACATGCCCCAAATAGAGTCAAAACATTCATAATTTGAACCTGATTAGATCGAGTTGTCCAAATGCTTTTCGTAACAGACCCTCAGAGCAAAGTTCATTGAATATGCTCTCCAATTCCACAACAGTTTAAATGATGATTCTAAATTCTTATTATGAAGAGTAAAAATTTACTAATAATCCTCAAAATGTTTCAAAGCCAGCCCACAAATGTTTTCTTGGTGATGTATTGTTGCAACCATGGAACCAAAGTTTGATTTTCCAGGGTCTTTTCCAATTATATCACCATGAGTATAATTTGGGCCAATAAAATACCCATGTGACTTGCACTCGTATACCCCTTGTCTCTTTCGAGTTTGGTATTTGTTTTTCTTTAAAAACCGTATTGAACCCAATTCTCCCACAGTGTAAAAGACATAAATCCAGCCACAAGGACACATGTATTGTAAACATAAGGACATTTATTACCCCAATTTTTCTCCCTTTATTTAAATCCCAGCTTAGATTCTCCTAAATAGGAGTAAAAAAGACTTCATAGTTTTAGTTTGTAAATATGTTTTTCTGCCTATTAAAGCAAAATAAGTAAAATAAAATTAATAGCAATAATAATAATCAACTTTGATTAGAATATGCTGATTCAGTGACCATGTTCTTCCACATATTATGTATGACTAGGGCCAATTTACAATCTCTACAGTCAACACTCATCCCCACAGTAAGGCAGACTCAGAAAGCAGGTTTCATTACCCTCCCCAAGTGGACGAGCTTTTCTGATGATGTGATGAGAATGATGTATATACACATAAAACATCACATGCAAATTCAAGAGGTTCATAGACCCTCCACATTTGGATCCCAGTTTGAGATCCTTTGCTTTGGGGGACCCATTATGAGTGTCTAGTCACTCTTAGAAGGCTCACAGCACCCCAGATAGCAATTCCTCTTGGAGAAGGTTGCAGCAGAGAGCTGCATGCAGGTGACTTGATATGTCCTTTTAAACTCTGAAAGAATGCATCTGAAGAAGAGGTTAAAACAAATATTGTTTTACTTTTTAAACATCTGTTACTATAATAGAAAACTCAGGAAGGCTTTCAATTTTTTTTGAGGGAGGGTCCAGTACGTTGCTTGTTCTACAAAAACAGAGTGACTCTTTATAAATTAGTAGATTATCAGGACATCACTTGCCCCAAGAGTGCAGACTCACCAGGGGTCACAAAACCAGCACGCAAACATGGGTGGGGACTCACATTGTGAAAACCAAACCTCCTTTATCTTATTACCACAATTCAGGTGATTCCCAGAGCACCTAATACATAACAAGGGATTAGTTATAAGTACAAAGTGCAAGGCTGTGTTGAAATCTGGGAACATGTTTAATTTTTATCTTGCTAGCTATGTCATTGATTTTAATATCACTTACTCTGAATCACCAGCTAACATGTGCCACATGGAGTGGAGATGGGTCCAATATGTAAAAAGCACACCATTTATTTTTAACATCGTGGAAGTACGCATATCTGCTCTCTTTCAAATAGTCATTTTTGCTGTAGACCTGTAGTCAGCTGTAATGTAGTTTATATACATGAACCTTTGGAATTGTTCATGGTATGTCTTGCATGTATTATACCTGCAATTCTCAAACCCCTAATTCAATTTTTCTAATATGATTGTTTTATGGACAACGTTGTAAAAAATGCTATTCTCACTCGTTCTCTGTCTCTCTGTCGGGCCCTGTGCTGAGCACCTGCATCACTTTATTTAACACGCTAACCCTATAAAGAGGCTACTGTTGTCCCTGTTTTAGATGGAGAAACAGAGACACAGGCGCTGAGTTGCTCGCAGTGATAAACTGAGTCACAGTGGCGCTGCAATTTGGAGCCACAGCCTCCAACCCAGAGTGGGAGCTCTTGCCTACCATCCATCATATATTAGGTGGAGTAAATTATTTACCCTGGATTAAATGATTACAGCATCCTTTCTTCCCCACATCTTTCCCTACCTTGCTTGGCAGAGACGATAGGAAGAATAGTAACAAAGACAGTCTGTTTGAAAGATCAAGAGTCCACAGAGTTGCTGACTGTCAGAGGCCACCAACTATGCAGCATTTCAAAATGTGTCTATTCAAATTCTGAGACAAGGGTCAGACCAGTGGCTCTATCATCTCTTATATCATACAGAGCTCTTGTCCCTGGATTTACAAAAGGTCTAGAGTTTTATGAGGATGTCCTGTTTCTTCAATTTAACTCTTCTCTCATCTTGACAAGTGGTGATACAGAGAGAACTACCAAGGGGTTAATGGAGGATTCGTTGGCGATGGTAAAATTTCAGAAAAGAAGTCACTCCAGGGCTCAGTTAAATTCAAAGGCGTCTCAGTAAAAACATTTACTTTTTGCTGATGAGTGCAAGTGAACAGTAGAAAAAGCTTTTCCATATTGCTATATTTTACAATTTATAAAGCAATTAAAAGCAAAGTTATCTAATGTCTTTTTGCAGCGATAAAATATGAGTGTTTTTTGCATAGAAAATTATAATTAAAAAACATTAAAATAACCCATAATCCTACCATCCACATAATATAAACTGGCATGATATTTAAGTAGGCCTTTGTGTGTATCTCTAAGTAGTTATGCTGTGAATAGTTAAACCATACAGAACAACACAGAAGAGAGGGTCTCCTTTCTCCCACCCAAAACTCCCTTGTCCAAGATGTCTACTGCTAATCATTTCTTGCATTTACTTTCCAGATAATATTTCATTTGTGAGTGCATCGGATTTTATTTACACAAAAAGAATGAATCTTCACTTTTCTGCTCCTGAATGTTTTTGTACATTAAAATATCAAACATTTCCCCATGTTTTAATGCATAGAAATCTACTTAAATTTTGTAATGCCTGCTTATAATTTCTTAGTTTGAACCCTCGATAAGTGAATTGATTTATCATGTAGCTGAGCATTTAGATTGTGTGAAGGGTTTGTTTCTTCTTAGCAAGCAACCCTATAAGAAATATCCCTTCACATGTATCTTGAAATAATTATGTATGTAAATTCATGGGCATGGTATTACTGTATGCATTAAAAATCGGATAGATATCATCAAATCGCTCTAGGAAAAGGGCACAATTTATTTTCCTGCAGGAATGTAAGGGATGGCTTATGTCTCTAAAACTTACTAGCATCGAACATTATGAATTCATGTGCCATTCTGATAGATGAAAAGAATAGTATCTTGTTTTCATTTGCATTAATTTAATAATGGTATTGACCATGTTTTAACACAATTTTTGGCATTTGGGAAGTTTTCCATAGGGCATTCTTAGTTTCTTTTTTTTTTTATTCCTAATGTATTATATAAGTCCTTTGTAAATTAAAGAAAATAACCTTTGTGAATATTGCTTAGATTTGCATTGCTAATATTGTTTTTAGTTCATCATTTATCTTTTGATATCATGCTTCTTTTTATCTTAAGAAAGTTTTTTTTATGTTTTATGTTCTGTTCAGAATAAAAACTCTCTCTATTAAAAAATAAATAAATCAAATTTTTAATAGAACTTGGTATTAGTCTCTCAGGGCTGCTATAACAAAATAACATAAATCTGGTTGCTGAAAACAACAGACATGCATTCCCTCCCAGTTCTGGAGTGTATACATCTGAAATCTAGGTGTTGGCAGGGCCTTACCCTCTCTGAAGGTCTTCCCCCTAGGGAAGGATACTTCTTTGCTTTTCCTAGCTTCTAGAGGTTACCCACAATCTTTGATGTTCTTTGTTGATGAATTTATCCCTCTGATCCCTACCTCCCTCACCACATGATATTCTCCCTGTGTGTCTGTGTTCCTTTCTTTTTTAAAGACCACTGGTCATTAGATTATCCTAGTCTAATATAACCTCATTTTAATTTAACTGATTATATCTGTAAAGACTCTATTTGCATTACATTCTGAGCTTCTGGGTGAACTTCAATTTGGGGGGTGACATTATTCAATCCAATATTAACTCTTATAATTTTGTTCTTATTTAACAATTTGGAATTTTTTTTTATTAAATCAAAGCTGTGTACATTAATGCAGTAGTCATGGGGTACAGTGTGCTGGTTTTATATACAATTTGAAATATTTTCACTAAACTGGTTAACATAGCCTTCATGGCATTTATAAGACATTATAAGACATTTATATTCTACATTTAGTAAACTTCACATGTACCCTTGTAAGATGGACCA
Source organism: Galagoides demidoff (assembly GCA_963574575.1). Lineage (NCBI taxonomy): Eukaryota > Metazoa > Chordata > Mammalia > Primates > Galagidae > Galagoides > Galagoides demidoff. Next base: position 36,067 of record CAUYQV010035502.1, on the reverse strand, counting down.
TAGCCATGGTCCCACCAATCACCCTCCCTCCATCCATCCTCCACTCTCCCCTCCCCTCCCTCTCCCCTTTCCCCATATTCTTGGGCTATAATTGGGTTATAGCTGTCCTATGAATGCTGTAAAGTGGTTTCATAGTAGGGTTGAGTACATTGGATACTTTTTCTTCCATTCTTTAGATACTTTGCTAAGAAGAATATGTTCCAGCTCCATCCATGTAAACATGAAGAAGGAATGTTCTTTGAACTTTAATGTTATTTCAGAAGCATGTGGAAAACTTGTTAAATAAAACATAGATAGTTGGACCCCACCTGCAGAGTTTCTGGTTCTAGGTTGGGTTTCTGATTCTGTCTCTCACTTTGTTATGTACTGAATTGTGTCCTCCCCAAACTCAGATGTTGTATTCCAACCCTCAGTACCTCAGTGACTGTATTTGGAAATAGGCCCTTAAAAGAGGTAATTATGATAAAACCTAGTCATTAGGGTAGGCCCTAATCCAAAATGACTAGTGTGCTTATTGGAAGAGAAGATTAGGAGATTAGGGAAGACCTTGAGAAGAAATGGCTACATATAAGCCAAGGAGAGATGCCTCAGAGGAAACCACTCCTACGAGTATCTTGATGGCAGACTTCTAGCCTACAGAATTGTAAGAAAATAAATTACTGTTGTTTATGCCACCTAGACTGTGGTATTTGTTATAGCAGCTCTAGCAAAGTAAGATGGAACCACTGGCTTAATAAATGAGGAAAAGATTCTATTTACACAGTTCCAAAGTGTAAACTGTAATTCAGATAGCAACCAGTAAATTAATCCTTCATTCCCTCTTTGCCCACTGGTTTGCATACTTATAGATGTTACCTAAAAAAAAAAAATGAGGTTTATACTGTAGAAAAAGAGAGTTTTATTTCTCATAAAGGGTAGAGTCTATTGGGCAGCTGTTCCAACAGCCTGGAACGCAGGACTCCTGCCTCATGTGTTTCAAAGGACAGACAAAAGGAACAAGGTTTTATACTAAGCTGGGGGATGAGAGTAGGGGGTTCAAATATACATATTCAACAAGCTATAGGAAGATCATGAATATTTATGGAAAGAAATCGTGTGCATTTGTAATTGTGTTTTATCTTTCCCATACTGTCAGGGCTGGGAACTCAGTTTTAAAATGTTTCTGTGCTCTACTTGGCCAAAAAGGTCCATTCAGTAAGCAGAGGGTTTAGGATTTTGTTTTTAGTTCACATAGTAAATAAAAATCCCATCTTTTTAAGAGTTTATTTTGGTCTATAGTCTGATTCATTCAATCACTTTTTATTTCTATAGCTCCAAAGTACTTGAATATGTTGACATAATGTGGATTTAATATCTTACTATGTCAAAGGTTTTAATATTTGTTATGATGTTTTAATATTTAGCAGGATTATTCTCTTTACATAAGTCTTCTTTTCTCAGAATTGTTATATTTACCCCTTTTTCCAATTGGGAACTTGATAACATTTTGCCTTTTCTTATTTAATCATAATCGTATTTCATGTACACGTTAGGTTGGAGTGAATTAATACTTTTACAGCCTTCCTATTGAAGAATGCAATGTATTTTGATTTCTTTAAATTTAATTTTGTCTCAGTTAGTGTATTTTTACATAGATTTTCCCATATATATCTGGAGCATTGTTACATTTGTTTAAAAGTATTTTTTATTTATTTGTATCATTGCAACTGGGATTTTCTCCTCTATCATACCTGTGATACGTTTCATTTTGTACTGGCCATAAGGACCAAGAAAGTGGCTCTGCAAGTGATATGGGCTTTGCATAATCAGGTACCAGATAGCTGGACAAAAATGACAAGTGCCTATTATTAACACATTAGTACTTCCAGATCAGGGCTAATTATGGCAATAATGAGGTGTTATGACCTACATCCTCCCCCCCACTCATTCTTGACCTGAATGTAATGATTCCAATTAAAATCATGCTAACTTCAGTTGAAACGTATATTTTTATCATATTAAAAATTTAGTCCTCTATTTGAGTTTACTGATTTTTTTTAAAATCAGGAATGGTTTTTGAATTTGAATCAAGATTTGATTGACACTTACTGAGATCACGCTTGTTATCATTTGACTTACTAACATGCATATTGATAGACTCCTATTATGGAATAATTCTTGCGCTTCTGCATAAACTTCCCATGATCTTAACAAGCTACTCTTTCATATACTGCTGACTTTTCTATTTCCATTTCAAAATGTTCCATTTAAAATTACTATTCATTTGTGAAATTGATCAATATTTATCTATCATATATTGTCGCATGCTGTATCAGTGTTTACCTGACTTCAAAAGAAGAAAATATATAAAGATAGCATTCTTTCCCTATTGTATAATACAATGTCTAATTTTTAAAAATTTTTATTTATATATTTAATTTTAAGACAGAGTCTCACTCTGTTGCCTAGGATACAGTGCTATGGCTGTGAGCATCAGCCTTGCTTACAACAACCTCAAATTCTTGGGTTGAAATGATCCTCCTGCCTCAGCCTCCCAAGTAGCTGGGACTATAGGCTCCTGCCACAATGCCAGGCTAATTTTTCTATTTTAGTAGAAATGAGGTCTTTCTTTTGTTTAGGATGGTCTTGAACTCCTGAGCTCACGTTATCCTTTCACCTCAGCCTCCCAGAGTACTAGGGTTGCAGGACTGAGCCACCAGGCCAAGGTAGAGTTTTTATTACATAAAACCAAAGAAAGTCTTTGCATTAAACCACTTATTTTAAAGTGGTTAAACCACTTGTTTTAGTGGTTTATTTTTATTTTCACAGAAACTTTATTACACTGGGATTAAGAAGTGTTTATGGAACTTTTAAATAATTTCCTTATGATATTTTAAATTTCCTCAAGATCTCTGGTTAGTGTTATATTATTCTTTCTAATTTAGTAATTTTGTGTTTTGTCCATTATTCTCAATTAGTCTTTTCAATGATCTATTGTATTTTTATTTCCAAAGAACTACCTCTTATTCATGCCTGTTTCTTAATGAATACATTTTTTTCTTTATCTCTATTCTTCGTTCTTCCTTTTACATGATTATATTTTTGTCCTATAGGCAGTTTTTAAGGCTACTGATACAGGACAGGTGGCTCCCCGGCCAGCTTGGCAGAGCAGAGGGGCAGAACTGCTGCCTCTGCCTTGGCGGGTGTTGGTTCCGCGGCAGGCAACAGAGGAACCAGCAGGCTGGAGGGTAGGCAAGGGGGGACCCTCGCCAGAGGCTCTAGTAGCCAGACGGGCTGGACAACTGCTGGGAAGACACCAGCGCCTTAGCGTCTCCTTCCCTTGCACTTCCCGGCTGAGCAGGGAACCCCCATTTCTTACGCCTAGGTCAATTTCATGTAAATTTCCGGGGCCTCAATTCCATGAATGGACTCTGTCCATTCATTAATACATTCATTCTTCTTGCTGGAGCAGAAGGGACTATACCCATTCATTAATGTGTTCATTCCCCTTGCTCCCACAGAAAGGATTGTATCCATTCACTTGTTACCAAGTCCTGGCCTTATGTAACTAAAGGAACCCATCCCACTAAACACACCCCTGGACAAAGAGCCCACAGAGAGCTTCCCCCGCCCCTGCCCCCACTTGGTTTTTATTCTCTCTGCCAGGAGCTTTAGAGTTTTTGTATTCTTATCTGTAAAATAAATCTTGTCTTACCACTAATCTGTGGTCCCGTGAATTCATTCTTCGAATTATCAAGACCAAGAACCTACTGAAGAGTGAAATTCCCGTATCACTATCTTCTTCATTCAGAACCTTAATTGAGTCATTGTCATATGGTCCATAATAAATTTTCTTCTCTAGTATAGCGTCAGCCATATCATGCATGTTTTGATATGTCTCATTAATTTCTAGTAATTTAGAAATTTTCACAATTTGGGTTTTTAACTTCCTCTTTAACCTTAGTATTGCTTGAAATATATCTTACCAGATTGTTTTTACTTATACTTTAGTTACTAATTTTTTTAAATATTTGCCTAGCAGTATAAACACAGTGTCTGCAGTACCCACATGTTGGGAAATATAATGGCACTCCCATTATGCCCCCCAAATATGGTCGATTTAAAAAATACTTTGTCGATACTACAGAAGGATATATAGCCTCCCTTTGTAGGGTTTAGTGTTTGATCTGAATATTCACAGATATATATTTGGGTAAAATAAATCTATAAATAAATAAAATGTAATAGAAAGCATACGTAATAACAAAAATATTTTAAAGTGCTACATGGTGTATGTCCTTTTGTTTATTAGACTTCTCATGGGCTTATTGATATAAATTAATATCTTCTTTCTATTGATTTCTCCCTGTATTTCCTCCATTTCCTTATTTAGGTAATGTGAAGCTTTGTGATTTGCTGTATAAAGATTTATTATTAGAGTTGTAACCACATTGTACGTTTTCTTTGCTTCATTAGCATTTTTATACTAGACTTTCTTTGAAATCAATAATATTGCCACCACTCTCTTCGTAATAGAATTTGCTTGTTCTGAATCTTTTTATTTTTCATTTTTCTTAATCAGTTTGTTTCATTACATGGTTTATCTATAGTACAGGGTGAGTTATATATTTTTGCACTGATTTTAGTTTTTTTGTATTAAGTTAGGATCTTTAATGAGACTTTCATGAGATTATTCTTCCTAAACATCTGTTAAAATTTCATTTCCATGTAGACTAGTCTTCAGAAATAGCACTGTGTACATGGGGGTGTGTATGTGCAGGCACGGGTTTGTGTATAGTTCCTGAATTCTTTAACTGAATTCTCCTTTTTCTCCTTTTCTTTTTCTTTCACTTCTTCTTTCTTTTCTCCTCTTCCTGTCTTTTCCAACTATCATTTGTGACTAACTTTTATATTTGTGTTATTTTCCAAAAGGGATCATAATTGCTGATGACATTATTTTAGAATATCTTCCCTTAATCTAAATACCAGACTGTGTCATGTGGTTTGGCATTAACACTTTTTCCTTTCAGAATATTGTTGATAATATTGTGGAGATGTGTGAGCTAATATTGGCTATACTGGGTTTCATCTCCTTCTTTTTATTCTAACCTTTAAAAATTCTTAATTTTATTTTTCTTAGAACTTCCAATTATTTGTTTTCCTTGGAATTTCAATTAGGACATGTCTTAGTTGAGCATGCTATGGAATGTGTTTTCCCCGTTACATGGAATTTTATTTTAAAATTAACAGTAAGTTTTGTGTTTTTTTTTTTCACTTCTGGCAAATTTTATTCTAATCATAGTTTATAGAAGGATTTGGTCCCAGAGAAACTTTATCTTTGTTTGTTTGCTTATGTTTTTGCGGGGTTTTGTTTGTTTGTTTGAAATGAGATGAAAAGAGAAAAAGGAAAGGGGACTTAAAATCTAAACATCAAAGCTGGGACCTGATGTTATCAGTTTTTAAAGAATTCCAAAATGAGGAATTTAAGTAAGTGAGCTGAAGACACACACTTTGAGAGAATCTTATGGGACATTTAGATCAAGTGTCCTATGTTGTTTGCTGCAAAATTTGCAGTTTATAAATTTTATAAAACTCACTTTCTTTATCTGTTAAAGAAGGATAAATACATCCACTTCATAGAATTGATGTGATCCCACATGGGATAACACATTTTACTGACATAGGACATAGTCGCCCATTAATGCTTTATAGGAACTATTAGTGGTAGGGAGAAAACTGCTATGGAAATATTGTTACATTACTGCTCCGAGACCAGTGTGTAGTCTATCTATGTAAGATGAAAATTATTATTCAGCCCTTGATTTAAGTGGGACTGGTCACTTTAGCATCCTACATATTTTTATTTCTTACTCTCCTGGTTTGACCCCTGCTGCGTTTTCCGGCTGAATGTACCATCTAGTTTCTTTTTCATTAATGTTCTAAAATCATTTCCATTAAAACCAGAGTCAAGAAACGGTAACACCGTGCCACCTTCACAGCTTGTTTACCAATGCAGTGTTGACTCTGATCTGGCAGGATTCTGCCCATTTTCTGGGTGTGTACTTCCATGTTTTCTTTGTCTTCCTGAACAATATTTCATGCCTAGGAGTGAAGCTCTGTGCCTTCACTTATGCTCCTCACAGTGCTCAGTCCAAGGCCATCCTTTGGTCAGTGCTTGTCAAACACTCCTGGAAGACGGGATAGCTGGTTTCTCTGCTACGTTTCCTATGGATTTGACCCTCTTACTGCCTCCATAATGATAAGGCACTGGGTAAATTGTCAAAAATTTTTTTTTACAGCTTTATGTAGTTAAATATAGAATATTTCTGTATTTAAACATAGCACTTGCAAAGTACAGAAACTTTTTTTTCTTAAATTTTTGCCTGTGCTACAACAGATAAAGTGTATCATCACGTGAGTGATTTTCACACCCTTTGGCTCTATGGATACTCCTTTTACGTGATTTTGTTGTTTATCCAAAGAATTAATTTGAAAATGTCTAATGTGTATAAACCAATTGCTGATATTTTTAACTCTTAACCTCATAGCTTCCTGTGGGGCACAGAGCCAGAGCAGAGGTAAGATGAGAGGCTGTAAGCTGAAGGGCCCTTTCACTCTAGAGGCATCCTAATTTATGTATTTGCTTACTCCATAATATTTATCTTCAAATTAACTTTAAAGTTCAAAAATTATAGAGCACATTACATGTATTGTATCTGTCATCTCAAATTTTATCTCTATTAGTAAAAAAAAAAAATCCACGATTGGGTCAGAAAATTTGGCATTTAACCAGGATCATACTGACTTTCTTGGGATTAATAATTCATATATTTTATCGCATTTGGGGCATTTCAGTAAGTCTTTTATACCTATATTTTCTGTGCAGTCAGTAAATTTTGTACTTCCTAAAGCCCATGAAATGAAGTATAGGTTTGAAAAGCCATAACACTATCAATACATTAATATTTATGTAGCACTTTTCATGATAAACATCCTGAAATGCTCTTCAGTAAAAATAAAGTGAAATAAAGCATGAAGAGAATGTAGTTGATTACAAGTCAAAAGGTCACTTTAAAAGACAAATCAAATGAATCTGTTTGGCAACTGATTGACCAGTTTACACAAAAGATAGCAACTCCTCTGAGGTGACCTCCAGCTTGGAGAACTAGAGGATGGGAGGCCACCTCCCCACAACTGGGAAAGTGGTTTAATTAACAAGTCAAATGCAGCAAAGCCTTTTTAATCTCTCCAATCAGAGCAGCATTCCTATTGGACTGTTAACTAACAGGGGTTTCAACCCACGGGCCATTTTCATTACTCTATTAATGTAGCTTTGCGGTTCCAAATATCAGTCAGGGTAAATAAGCAGATAAAATGCAGTCATAAAGGCATCTTCAATTTATTGTGGAGTAAGACTTTGCATTCTTCACACATCGCAGAAACAAATTATTGATATAAATTATGCTAATGTCTTTTCTACGATGAGATCATTCAGGAGCAAAAAGATAAAAGTGGAAGAAAAATACCCTGTAGTGTACACCCACTGCCTCTCTAATTGTGGACTGTCTCCAACTAATTTCCTTAAAAAATGAGCCAGCCTAGGAAAAGGTACTCTTCAGCTTAAGCTGTTTTCAGGTCTAATTTGAATAGAAATGATGGAAAAGGGACTATGAGTAGAGTAATAAGAAAAGGTTCTGTGGGAGTATATAATCGTAGACAAACAGGAAGAGGCTGGACCATCGTGCCACTTGAAATTGTGTTGCTGAAACATTTAAAAGTACCACAATTCTTCCAACAACTATGGAAACTTGTTTTTCTTCCTAAATGTGACCCTATCACTCAAGGAGGGGGAAAAAGTTACTCAAAAGGTAGATTGTTGGTATTTCCCTCCTTATTTAAGAAGCTTTAGGGGGAAAAATGACTCTCCACCATTTATTTTAGGTCCATATTCATTTGTGTTAAGAGGAAGAACAGCAGCCAGAAATAACCCAGAATGATCATCACACTTTATGATTCTGTCACGGCCCACTACCGATCAGGGTTTTCCTGATGGAATTATACTTTGTAGCAGTGAAACCTATTGCCCAACCATCTCCTTCTCTTGGGGGCACACATTCTTATATGAAAGAAATATCCTCATTGTTCTACATCTCTAATGAAAAGAAGGCAGGTTATCTATCCATAGCTTGTCCTTACGGTGATTCCCGTCCCATGGAGAATTCCACTTTCTGGCTCTAACAGTTCAAAGCTCCACCCGGCTTGCAACATGAAATACTCCATGATCTGGCACTTTCGGCACTTCCCAGCCTCCCCTTTAACCACTCGGTGACTTCCATGTATATTCTGGAGGCTTTTTGTTGCCTTGCCTGGCCACCACCCGTTTATCTCCTATTCTGCCTATTTAAAACTTAGCTGAGGCAGCACCTTTTCTACAGGTATTTTAGAACAGTCTTTCCAGCATCAGGTAGTGTCCTTGGGTAGGAATTCTCACAAGGCCTGTGTTTTCCCATATCACTGTCCTCTTACTATAAGGTGACCAGATTTTGACATTGGTAAAGCGGGAGACCATTGACGGGGGGCAGGGCCTGGGGAGCAGGGCCTGACAACAATGCAAACTTTGATAAGCAGTTCTCGATAATCAGTTCTCAACAATTATTTGTTGTTATTAAAGTTTAACATTATAAAATTAACAAAAATAATATAAAATGCATATCCTGGCAAAATAGCCACATGGCAGCCCCAAACTGTATATTCCCTTCCTGTTCTCCTGTGTTTCCTAGCTTGTTGTGCATTCTTTCCAAAAATCGGGGCTTTTTTAAAACGCCACAGGACGAAGGACAAATTGTTAAAAATCAGGACTGACCCGCCAAAAGTGGGACGTCTGGTCACCTTACTGTAGAGGGGGTGGGGGCTACTTGTTTGTTCCAGACAGTTTGGCTCCTTCTGAACTAATTGTCCTTGCCTAGAAGCAAGGGAGGGAGCCAGTATCCTGCTGATACCTTGCCCAGGAGGGAAGGAGGGAGTTTACATTAGCCTTTTCATTTCCAAATGAACTTACATTAACCTCTTCCTTCCCAAATGGAGTTACATTAACCTTTTCAGCAGGTGAAAACTGTCTATTCCCTTCCCATTCTCCTGCTGTTCCCTAGCTTATCATCCATTCTTCCCCCAAATTGGGACTTTTTAAAAACGCCATGGGACACAGGACAAATTGTTAAAAATCAGGACTGTCCTGCCAAAAGAGGGACGTCTGATCACCTTATCTTACTATAATGAACAGAATGGGTGCAGAATGGGACCCTTTGAAAGTAGATACTTGACTCACTCCACCTTCCCATTCTAAGTACCTCTCAGAGTTCAGGGGTAGAAGCCCCAGAATTGTTTGAATAAGTAAATGATGTCATCCGGCAAAGAGTTTAACTTTACATAGCTGCTACACAGAAAAGGTCATTGTATCAAATTGACCAGTCCAGAGATGCTCATTTTCTTTTTAAAAATAACCCTTGTAACTTACAGCATTGCCATATGTTTGTATCTGGCCCCTCAAACTACAGGACTCACAGAGTTTACATTAGTACATATATCCTGGGGAGAGTTTGGAAATTAAATTAGAAAGCAAAACAAAACAAAATCTTAGCAACAATAAATCTATGTGAGATGTTTGAATTTGAGTTAAAAGATCAGTTAATACCCTGAAATTTGTGGATCCTAGGCAGCCTTTTTGGTGGGTTATCATAATACATGCTTATAAATCCACAATGTAGTTCAGCTTCCTTTTTGGATGGGTATACTCTTTATTTATCCCCAACTTATAGAGTTACCAGTTTAATATCAATTTCTTCTAAAATGCTTTGCTTCAAAAATTGTAAGTTTTTCAGGAAGTATTTTACAAAAGAAGCATAGATTTTGGCAGGGACATTCCTTTATTGGCCTTTACTTTTATTCTCTACCACCTTGAGGAGTAATTATTAACATGATTAACAGCTTTTATTGACATCCCCCCAACCCCAGACATTTGATCATGTATAGGTACAGGATATGGGATAAGACCTTGGGCTGAGGACGTTCATACAGAACCCACCTTAACATCCACTGCACTGTTTTTCAAAGCCTTAATTCATGAATCTCTTGCATCCACATTATCTTGGATGACTGGTAAAAGACAGACATTGGAACCCTACCAGAAATGGAAGCAATTATGATTTCTGAGTGTAAGCCAAGGAATAGGCATTTTAATCAAGGAATTTTTAAAAATTATATCAATAATTGAAAAAGGTAGGCTCTGTTACAACAAAAATTATTTTCAGTAGGCTAAATTAGGAAGGTCTTATTCAGACAAATATTTATTATTCAGTAAATATTTATTGACAATTTACTCCATGCTAGACTATTTTATTACGAGGGGACAATGAAGGGAAAAGGGAAATAAGACAATCTGAGTTTAAGGCATGACCAGAAAACGTATGAAAGAACAACTAATTGCAAAGAAGGATTAGGGACCCCTGGACATACAGTTTAAAGTATTGGAAGCTGAGGTTTTTTTTCCCCCTTTGGGCAGACAGCAAGGTTTTAATCCCGGACTAGAAACAATCTCCGTAGTAGAAAAGATCACATATCAACCCTTCCACAGCCAGGGTGTCATGTTTGTTCAACAGGCCTCCAGTTTCAAATTGGTGTGTAAATAATAATGCTACTCAGTGGCAGCCTATCTCGTCCAGCTGGTGCATGGAAATCTTGCGGCAGTGATGTCCATCTTTCTAGGGCGTACCAGGAAGGTATATTGCTCGCAGCTATGTCCATCTTTCTAGGGCATACCAGGAAGGTATATTGCTCGCAGCTAGGGACTTAAAGTGAATGCTGTCTATAGATTTATTATTTAATGGGCAAGGTACATGCTTTGGGTTTAGTTGCTTTAAAATTGTCACAGACTTAAATTACAGCTCTGTTTGTGGCATAGAAGTTCGGGCTTTCACCTGCCCCTGGTCGTGCATGTGGGGACCCCTCCCTCTTCCCCAGGGGGTTCCCCTGTAGTCTCCGAGGATGTGTGGATTCATCGTCCATGTTGGCGCTTACCTCTTTTAAGCAACTCAGTTTTTATTAAAAAATGGCAGTTCTACTCCTGGCATGGCAGGTTGATAAAACATTTGTTTGGTCACTGGACACTCACCTTGACCTTCAGATACTCCAGCTGTTAATCTGGGCTTCACTCTGACACCACAGCTATGGAGAGGGACGCTCTTGTGGGTATTCTCAATAACATAAAAATCCAACGTTGGATTAAACCAGATCATCACATTGTAGCTACATTCCCGCACCATTTCTTCTTTATTATATTGCCACTTGGGCTTGTATCGTCAGCTTATTTTGAAGGATGTCATCAGATACAACCCTGTGGGGCCTATGTGACATATTTATTGCAGGGATTAGACTTTTGTTCACCACATGACAGAGCATCCTTTCCAGAGGGGTCTGTGAGAGGATTTCTCCCCATGCTTCTGAGTAATTGGTGGAGCTTTCTCTTCCAAACACGGTGACTTACATACCGTGCCATGTTTTTATTCTTGTTGAACGACAGAAAGGTAGTAACAAACTTGTGATTTCCATTTCCTGTGTTCATAGGATTTTATGGCATAAATGTTCCATACATACGTCCTGACACCACATCACCTTGTATTATCCTTCATTGTTCCTAGTTCCAAACTTCTTCTAAACTAAAAACCTGGTTTTCCAACCTCTGTATTTCTTTAAGAGAACTCTTAAATAATTTCTAGAATAGACTAGGTTATTGTTGTTTTTCTTTGTGGCTTGTTTTTGCTTTTAAACAAAAGGAGTGATTATTTATTTGAGACAGAGTCTTACTATGTTGCCTTCAGTAGAGTGTGGTGGCAACACAGCTCACAGCAACCTCTAACTCTTGGGCTTAAGTGATTCTCTTGCCTCAGACTCCCAAGTAGCTGGGACTACAAGTGCCTGGCCATTTTGTGGTTGCATTTGTCATTGTTGTTTGGCTGGCCTGGGCTAGGTGTGTGAACCCACCAGCTCCGGTGTATGTGTCTGGCCCCCTAGCTGCTGAGCTATAGGCAGGGAGCCAAAAAGAAGTGATTATTAAAGGTTAAATTAGAAGGCTTCAAAATAGGGCTGTGTACTTTGGATACTTTTTCTTCCATTCTTGAGATACTTTACTGAGAAGAACATTTTCTAATTCCATCCATATAAACATGAAAGAGGTAAAGTCTCTAATTCACAGCTTTTATAGGAATGTCATAACCTAATTATAGCCATAGAATATGGGAAGGGGGTGGGAGAGGGGAGGCGAGGGGACTGTATGGGGGGAGGGAGGTGGATTGGTGGGGTCACCTATATGGTTTACCTTACAAGGGTACAAGTGAATCTTTCTAAAAGCAGAGTATGAATGTCTTAACTTAATGACTAAGAGAATGACATGAAGGTTATGTTAACCAGTTTGATGAGAGTATTTCAAAATGTACATAAAAACAGCACACTGTACCCCATGATTGCATTAATGTACACAGTTATGCTATAAGAAATAAAAAAAAATTAGAAAGCTTCAACCTCTAACAATAAAGAATCTGAAGAATATTAGCAAGATAGCATTAGTGAGGGGGAGGGGAAATAGAAAATGAGGTAAACAAGAACTGGGGAAGCTTTGGTAAAAGAATGGATTTTGGTAAGCACTCAAATAGAAGCCAGCTCAGAGACACGCGTGGGTGAATGTGACTACTTTGTATCAGAAAGTATGAAAGACTTATAGGAAGTAGAACAGACCAACTTTGTATATTTTTGCATATTTCAAAAATTATTTTTTCCTGACAGAGCATGTATTTTCCATATTTGGCTTTTGTAATTTTGTCTGTTTTTCCACAAATTTTGCTTCAATAGCTGAGAGTAGCACACTCAGGCAAGGACGAATTAGACAATCAGCTCCAGAAAGTTGGGTTAACTTGAGCACAGAGTGCTTTATTTGTGGCAACTGCTGTTCCCATTTTGGTGATATTAAGTTTGACGAATTCAACCTTAATCATTACAGAGCATATTCGTAGGAAAGCATTTTATTTTGCCATTGAAATCATTATTGAATATCGAAGCTAGGGAATTCCTTTGCTGATTCAGCAACTGTCAATAAACCAATGAGAGCGGGCATTCTCTAAGGTATTTAGGTGGTGTGGGGGGCTTTGTACCATTTTCTTCACAGAGGCCAAGCGCAAGGCCTACAAGATGCCCCAAACAGAAAAATGATACTGATATTACCAGTCGCGTGGAAATATCCTTAATGGTCTGCATCATTTCCGGTGTCTGGGGGTGAAAGGAAGAGAGCACCCAGAGCAGGTAAGTGACAAAGCTATAAAGAAGGTGCTAGTGATTTGGGGAACTGAGGGTGATGAATATAGACAGACCTGTGACCGCTTGTTAAGTGCACACTGAAATAATTATGTTGATATTCTTTGTAAAGGACCGAATTTTTACCTAACATCAAGATGAATGACCCCAATGAGGTTTTAAAGATTTTATTATCTAAATAATTATCTCATTAAAATTATTATTGATATTGTAGACCGAGCAATAGGCAATAGATTTCTGTAGTAAGAGATTGAGATATTTTGTGTTTACAGCACAACCTGGGATTGAGAGCTCAGGATTTAGGGAATCCATTGTAAGCAGTCAAAGAATACTATTGTCCCTTCAATACAGGAATTTTTTTGTTTCCTTGTGTGTTATTTTAATTACTACGGTTTCTGATCATGTGGGTGATTGTTGCAATTGTATTTATTTTATATAAAGACTACATTTACATTACCTTGACGCTGTGACTCTAAGGATTCTTCCTAGGGTTTGGCCCTCAATTTCCATAAATATTTATGAAGTCACAGTGAAAAACAGGAGTTCTCCCTTGTTCACACCTTCTGGGATAGCGCCGACCTCTCCTATTTTATAAAAGTCTTTGTAATACATTGTCTTCTGAGTTTCCTAACTTCACGAAGCAAACAGAGTAGTTTGAATTAATTCCATTTTTACGGGCAAGAAAGATGAGACACAGAGGACTGATCTCCTGTGTGTGAGGTTAGAAAGTGAGGCCCAGGTTGAACAAAGACCAGAGTGCAGGTCTCCTGAATTCTGGCTCAGGACTCTTATCAGTCCCATCATCACAGCCATGGGCCTAGTTCACACTCAGCTCAGTCAATTACAGGCCTGGTGACTCACGCCTATAATCCTAGAGCTCTGGGAGGCCGAGGTGGATGGATTGCCCTGAGCTCAGAGATTCCAGACCAGCCTGTGCCAGAGTGAAACCCCGTCTCTACCGAAAAAAGAAAGCTGTGTGTTGTGGTGGGTGTGCCTGTGCTGATGATATAACGGGAGCCTCTGGGTGACCACACACAGGCACGTCCAAGCTGGAAGGGTGGGGAGTTAATGCGACCCAGAGAGAACTTTTAACCAATAAGAGTTGGAAGCCAGTATTAAGCTGCTTCTACTATTCCCTCTTTTCTCCACCCATTGCCAGATGACTCTAAAAGCACGTTGGCCTGTGGGGTGGTGTTTCCGAGGATGGCACAGCTGGTTGTTATGTAGCAGTCCCGGTGGCCAGATGGTCTTCATGCTGGCTGGGCCGGCCTTCCTCCTTGCTTCACTCCCGCATTCCCTGACTCCTGTCTCTCAGGGCAGTCTGCCCTCATGAAATATGGATACAGCCGCTTCAACCCTCAGTCTCCGACTCTGTTTCTGAGGAAGCCAGGCCAAGATGCCAAGAGCCTCAGTGTCAGCCTTTGACTTGCAGAATTCTCTCCTCCGTTCCCCCATTATCTCCTTGCTTCTCTCCAGGGACCCAAGCCCCACTCATGGAAGACGGAACATCCTGCTTGTTCTAGGATTGTTTTTCAAGACATCCCTAACCCCGTGTGATTTTTTTTCTCTTACGTATTTCCATCTTTACTCCCAACGAAGACAGTAGTGTGCTTGTCTTTTCTATGACAAATATCAAGAAGCAACTTTTTAATGAACTTCTTTGCTGGTTCATGAACACCTTTAAGACCTTGGGTTATTTATTTTTGTATCCCCAGCAGTTTTTTTCAACTGCTTATAATGATAAGGGAAGAATGAACTGCTCATTTTGATTAACGTGATTGTCCATCGATCTGATGCAAAATTACTTTGGATGTGGCCCTGGCGAGGGATGTGGCAGTGAGGCCCTGGCGTGGGATGTGGCAGTGTGGCCCTGGTGTGGGATGTGGCAGTGAGGCCCTGGTGTGGGATGTGGCAGTGAGGCCCTGGTGTGGGATGTGGCAGTGCGGCCCTGGTGAAGTATGTGGCAGAACAGTGCTGGTGAAGGATGCAGCAATATGGCCCTGGAGAAAGATGTGGCAGTGCAGCGCTGCTGTAGCATGGCTGTTTGTTCCATGTTGATCTGAGAATAGCTGAGACATGAACTGCATTCTTTGTAACATTTTTTTAAAAATTTGCACAGTATTTGGCTGGACTAACACATTTGGAAATCAAAATCAAGAATATTTAATGCTTTGAAGCATATAATCTGAATCTCATATTAAAACACGTAAACCTTCAATTTTAGGAAACTAAAAATTAGGCACAAGAATATTGGCACAGCCTCAAAAAAGCCTTATGATTTTTGCATGTAAGGAGGTAATGTAAGGTGACATAGTAGCCGTTCTAGGACCAAGACAAGCTCAGTTAACACGAAGCAAGTTTACTGTATTGTACCAGGGGAGAGTATTTGGGAAGGTTTTCTTCTTTTTTAACATTAATCCATGTAAAATGGACTGAGAACCCTAACAGTGTCTGTATATATATCTTTGTGTGTGTATGTACTGCTTTTTAGCTGAAAGTAAAATGACATCAAAAGTATGAAAATTTCAAAATCCTACAGAGTTTTCCTATTAGCATATAGATAAGGCTAATTTCAAAGGATCCATGCTAGTGGAAATATGGCTTAACAGTGGAAATTAATGAGCTAAATTTCTCCAATATTTAAATCACTTCTTAGTATTAAGAACTTGCTGAGGCCAATTAATTATTTTTATTTTTTTTAAAAACACATGCTTGCTTTCTTTTTTAAGATTTCAGAGTATTCCTGGGGTACAGAGGTTTTGGTAACATGGATTGCTTTATGTACTGCTTGACTCAAAGTTACCAGTGTGCCCATTACCCAGAGAGTGTGTATTATTAGGTATGATTTCCCTCACCCTCTTTCCCCCTCCCACCTGCTTGATTTCTGCTGAGTTTTACTCCCACTTATACATGTGAGCGCTGATCAGTTAGTCCCAATTCCATAATAGTGAGTCCACGTGGTGTTTGTTTTTCCATTCTTGTGATATTTCACATAGGAGAATGGCCTCTGATTCCATCCAGATGGTTGCAAATGGTGTTAATTTATTTTTATGGCTGAGTAGTACTCCATGGTTTACATATACCACATTTTATTAATCCGTTCATGAACTGATGAGCACTTAATTGAGTCCACATCTTTGCAATTATAAATTGTGCTGCAATAAACATTCTAGTGCAAGTTTTCTTTTTGATGAATTGACTTTTTTTTTCCCTTTGGGTAAATACCCAGTAGTTGGATTGCTAGATCGAATGGCAAATTTTCATTTATTTTTTGGAGAAATTTCCATATTGTTTTCCATAGATGTTGTCCTAGTTTGCATCCCACCAAAAGTATGTAAGTGTTCCTTTCTCTCCACATCCATGCCACCATCTGTCATTTTGGGACTTTTTGATAAAAGCCATTCTGTCTGGGGTTAGGTGATATCTCATTGGGGTTTTATTTGCATTTCTCTGCTGAATAGTGACATTTAACATTTTTTTTCATGTGTTTATTGGCCCTTAGTATATATTATTTTGAAAAGCTTCTGTTCATGTCTTTTGCCCACTTTTTAATTAAGTTGTTTCATTTTTTTCCTTGCTGATTTTCTTGCATTTTTTTTTTTTTTTGTAGATTCTGGTTATTAGCCCTTTATTGGATGTGCAGCATGCCAATATTTTCTTCCATCCTGTAAGCTGTTTGCTCTGTTGATTATTTCCTTGGCTATACAGAAGCTTTTAATTTAATAAAGACAAAGGTGCCCACTGTCATCACTTTTATTCCACATAGTGCTAGAAGTCCTAGCCAGAACAATCAGACAAGAGAAATAAATTAAGGGTATGAGTAAATTAAGGTCGTGATGAAAGTTTTGAAACAGACTGCATTATAGTCAGATTTTATGTTTCTCGATTTTTGTGTATCTCAAAACTTGTTTAATGACCCACGTATCCAAATCGGGAAATAAGAGGTCAAACTCTTGCTCTTTACTGCTGATAAGGTAATTTTCAAATTTATGTCCATATGATTCTTATGACTTAATACTGGTTTTAAAGACAGGTTAATAAGGGGAAGGGTATTTGCGGACTGTATTAAACCCCGACAGTGCTGACTTTCCCTTCCCAGTGAAGGTGTGTCTTAGCTGAAGGAGCTGGAAATGGTGGTTGGCCTCAAGCAGAACTGAGCTAACAGTAGCATTCCACAGAGGGGCTCTCAGCAAGGACTTGTAAATAGTCAACAGTTGTACACATACATAAGCCAATTCATTAATTCTAAAATTAGTTCTTTTTCTGTGCGGGCATGCAGTGATAGATCTTTAAAATGCTAATGCTTCTTTCCAGCAAACAACAATGTCTTCCTTTTGCGATTAGACAGGTTCGGTGTAGTTAAAAAAATGGGTTGCACTAAAAGCACAATATCTGATACTGTTAGTTAACTCTGAACCTTTATTCTGTAGGTGATCTGAATTCATTTTTGAGACTAAACATTCAACATTCCCCTCCAACGAACAGCTCTGGAGATGAAAAGTATCATTTATAAATTGGTCCCATTAGCCTTTGAAGGCTCGAATTCCTTAATCCATCCCTTCCCCCAACTCCCCTTGACATCTATTTTAGACCAAAAGATTATTCAGCTTACAGTAGGATCTTTTAAACATTAAAAAAAATCTTTCTGGAATGATACATTTTGTTTCTTTTCTTTTTATGACAGATTACAATTTTCTCGTGGGGTGATAGAAGTGTTTTGATTGTAGACATTTGCTTTTTTGAAAAACAACATTATTTATCAGTCCAAGTTTTTTTTAATAAAGTCTTGGCTTCAGCTCTTGGAAAAGTCTTTAAATATATTCCAGAACTATATGTACAATTTTAACAAAAAGTAGGCAATGTTATAATCTATGTTAGGTGCTTGAATAGAGCCAGCAGTAGATATTGGACAAACACAACCTTGATTCTTACTGCTTTGCTATTTGGTCAGGAGCACATGGTGCACAATTGCTCTTATACTTCTCTTCCGCCTGTTCACAGACACACACATATATACACTCATGATTAAAAGCTCTCAGACATTTTTAAATAGCCCTCTGGCAGGACAAACTACTACTCAACTTTTGAGTGGTTTACCCCATTTGAGTAAATTGTGCTTGTTTGTTTGATAATAAAAAGTGTAACTTCCTTACACATCAACTACTGACCCCTGTCCTATAAATCACTTTTAATTTTTTAAGATTTTGGTATGACCTTTTTATCTTTTGGGGGGGGTTATTTTTCTTTTGGCCCCTTTCACCACTGACCCCCATGCTTCAAGGTGATGCCACAGGTGAAAACCACTGCCCTGAGCTGAATCAAATGGGACAAAAGGACTGTGAGATTAATCACAATTCCTCCTCTGTCAACCATAAACTGTTTCTGTGTTTTTTTTTCTTAAACAAGGGAAGAATAAACATTTGATCTTTGTCTTGATCTTAACAAAAAAGGAAGGAAATCAGTCTAGTTAGTCTAGCCATGTTGAGCCATGTCATTTACATGATTTTATAAATATCTTATTTCCCTATCTGACTTAATTTCTGGGGCTCACTGATCACTGGATCAGAAACTACTCCTGCACTCTCCTTTTGAGAATAAAGTGCTCATGAGCTACATCCACAACTTTGAAAGAAAAAAAAATTGAGATTATGAGTTGGACCTATGAATATCAGGTGTGATTAGCTGTTCCTATATGGACATATATTATGAACGTATATGAACAGCCTGAGGTTGAGCTAATCATACCCTCAAATATCAGGAAGAAAGCCCCCACCCCTCTCCAAGATTTCCATGAGGCTCTGGTTGCAGTGACCCCCTCCTTTCAGTTGTGAGTCTGGCAAACATGGAATTATTTTGGATGGTCGATATGAAATGCCCCCAGTGATTTCTCTGGAGTTATCAAATGGAGGTCAAAAACAAGGCAGTAGGGTCTGTCACCTTTCAACAAAAACAAGATTTGTGGAGAGCATGGTTTCTGAGTGGGATAATTCAGCAGAATTGGCAATGAGAAAGGTCTCTGGGCTGGAATATAGATGCTGCCTATCAAAATGGAAGGGAGCAATTGCGGAGAGGCGAGCGTGGGCTGCTTCAGGCAGCGCACCTCATTACTCACGCTTTCATCACTATTAAAATGCATTCCCAGGTCTTTTGCTGTGCAAAAGTGATTTTGGTCAAAATGCATTGAAAATATAACAGCATAAATAGGAGAAATACTAGTTTTCTGCTTGTAGTGCTACTCAGATTTACAATTTATTATTTTTAAAGTTAACATATAGAATTCTCCTGGAATGAGTCTCCTGCATGTCAAGTGGCCCTTTTCTTAAGGAATGTGTTCTGAAGTTGAGTTTAACTGCAGTGGAAACACAACATGAAGACGCGGGGTAAATGAGAGGAGTTTGCATGGCTTTGTGTGTTCCTATAGCAACCCCTCCAATTTTACTTGCCCCTTATTGACCAGTTATATTTTTAGTGACTGCTCACAGCAGAATAAAAAATGAAGAAGAAAAAAACTGAGTGGAGGGGGGTTGGGGCTAAAGCCATCCTTTGTTACTTTATGATTTCAGGTTAACTGGTTACTAAATGTCCTCTTGCCTTTAAATAAGTGTCATGGATTTTTATTTCTGTAAATTAACGTACCTGAGGTCCAAGAAATCCACAGGAAAAATCAGGCCCATAGTCTTACTCAAAGCATTTGGGTTCTTAGACAAATGTAGTCCTATGACTATGTATATTTGCCAAATGCCGGCTATATTTACCCAACCTAAGCTTGCAGCGACTGTGCTGTCAAGAGAAATGTAAATATTAATGAAGGATGTTTCTTAGGAAAGGATATTCAGTGAATGCTCTTTATCTGTCAAGACTGACTCAATCAGTACACACTTTCTGGACAGATTGAATGTTTATAGAGCCATAAATTGGCATTTATCTGACAATTTTTGTATTCCTATCAAACGGCTTTCTTTGTTTGGCATAGGCATTTCAATACACCCTTGATGTTTCTGCGGAGAAATTAAACATACAATCTCTTTCACATTTTTCCAGTGAAGATAAAAATGAACTGGATATATCCGTAGTGGACCTTTCAACAGTTATTTGGACATGAAATGTAAACCGTGGCTTTAGTAAAAAAAATGGTAGAGATAAATTCTAGTGTGGTGTTTCACTCTTCTCTTAATACATAAAACATAATCTAGAAGGATTATTAAATTAATTGTGCTATAACATGACATAGATAAATGCGTAAAGAGCTCTTTGTGTTATAGTCTCTAAAACATTAACAGTGGATGACGTTGCTACTTTCTCCTGTGTCTTATTTTCCAAAACAAAACAAGTATGTTAAAATAAACCAAAAGTACTTTGTTTTCAAAAAATTAAATAGAGTTATGTTAGAAGAATAAGCTTACATAATATATGTGCACTCAACATACACGTACACAAAACCTCTGAAGCTAAATCATTCTCAGTAATAGGAGTAAATTGGCTTTTATTGATACTTATCATGTGTCTGCTAAATGCTAATAAAACTATATATTATAAAATTAGCCATATTATGTTTGGCTTATATGCTAGTAGGGTTTATTACACCTAACATCTTGACTGTTAAGTATATTTAATGCATATTCAATGTATATGTACAATAGATAGCATATTTAAAATCCTAAAATGTGTCTCATAATTGTTTAAAACAATTTAAAATAATTGCCAAAGTTAAATTTGGAATCTGAAGACCAAAAAGCAGGAAAAAAAAACCCAACAAAACAACAGGCTTTGTGGCCATTTAAAAGAGGACAGAGGTCCCCTTTATCGGCTCCTTTTCCAGAAATACCCAGAGACCCAGGGAGAAGCCCACCAGTACGAACATCTATTGCCACAAGACTTAAGAAAGTATAGTCAAGTTAGTGAAACCCACATGTTAATTTACTAGTTCACATCTACTCAGTTCTGCTTTTAGTTCATTTAGGGCAGTGGTTCTCAGCCTTCCTCATGCCACGACCCTTTAATACAGTTCCTGTGGGTTGTAACCCACAGGTTGAGAACCACTGATTTAGAGGATTTTGTTAACAGAGAACAAGTCCATCTTATGGGTAAGGTGAATGGCTAGTAAGAATATAGGAGGTTCCAAGTAACATTCAACTTTCTATATTCCTTTGAATATTTTCCTATCAGATAATTCATGTTTGTTGTGTATCTGATGATAGGATCATCCATAGCATTATGGATTCTTGTCAAAATGTAATTAACACAGAAAAGAGTATAATTTCATTTGGTATTTATGGCATCTCTCTGAAAGTAAGTTCTGCTGGAGGAATTAGTCAAAACCTAAATCTCCTAGATAATCTTTCTGTCTCTTCTATACCCCTTACCACCACACTAGTACACTGTATTTTAAGGTTGTACCTGTTTTGAAATATGGTCCCCAAATCCAGCAATGGACTTGGACTGGGAGGTCACTAGGTGCTCAAAAATGTTTTCTGTTTTGCTTTTTGTTTATTTAAGTTATTGTTTGTTTTTAAGAATTAAGTCAGAGGCCACAGAACAGAGAGAAGGAAGGCACCTCCATCAGGAATTGTTTAGTTACCAAAAACAGAATAGAAGACTGTAGTAGATCTGTTACCCTCTTATTCAGGTCAGTGTCATTTCTATTAAGGATTTTCCTTTTCCTACCTGATGGGACTGACCATCTTATAGTTTTACCTGCCCTGGAGAGGTGCTTGGCAATGATGCTGGGCTGTCCAGAACCCCCTTTCTCTCTGGAATCATTAATTCAGTCAGAGTGGCAAAATGATTCAAGACAAGCCAGTCAGAATTATTTCTGAGGAATGGACATGGACCTGAGATCTAAGATTCTTTTTCTACCAATCAAGATCATTGAGGATCATTAGGATTATCACTGCTGCCACTTTGAAGAGAACATGGCTGAGAATGAGGCCCAGTAGGGAAAAGGAGGGCTAAGGGGGAACAAATTAGACAGGCTTCCTAATGACATCGTTAAGTTCCTGGATCAGGCTATACTCGTGTTTGGGCATTCCAGAGATATTATTATGAATCAATGGGCTTTTTCTATTTGAGCAGAATCTGTCATATCTTATAACCTAAAAAGTCTTAATTATAACACTGGATGCCCATGAAGTTTACAACAATCCAAGCATAGGATGCAAGCTGCAGTTAGATGACGTAAGAGAGCTGGAACCAACATTACCTTCTCTGGTTCTGTGGAGCTGGTGGCCTCCTCCCTCTGCTTATTACTGAAAATTTGCTTCAGTTTCTGTCTCTGCAAACCTGTTTCTGTATGTATACTTGCGGCTTCTCTGCTTTTGCATAACTGTGGCATTTATCTAATGTGTGACCTAGAGTCAGGGTCGGGATTGCTACCATTTTTCAGTGTGCTCTCTCAGCTATCTATCTGACTTCCAGTTCAAATAGCCACTGTCACTTCTTTAATAATTTTCCCGATATTCATCATCATCTTTCAAAACCACTCTTGTTAAGTTTCCAATTCCAAGTTCCCAGGAAAGAGAGCCTCTGCAATCCCTAAGGTCATGTATCATCCCACCATCTCCGTCCAATTAGCTGTGCCCTGTGTAGGGCCACATGGTCTGCTGCCTTTTCTGGCTTCATCTCTACAGACACAGGCAACCTAAAGAAGGCAGCCTGGTTTGGAAGGCAAAGGTTCACATCTCAGACATGGATAATGATCGTAGCAATGACAACTTGGCCTTCTGCTAGTGCTGGATGGATCTCATGTGCTTTCTCCGAGTCTTCACGTCTCATTTCCACATTACAGCGTTTTTGCCTCTATTATTATCTCAAATGACCTGATAATACTTTCTTTATTTGTCCTTCTGGACAACACATAAAGGCTATGCCACAGGGCTTGGAATCAGGCTTCCTAAATAGTCTCTGGTGCAGCTGATGATAGGATCTCGAAGCCTAGGGAGGTCAAGCCCTTCAAATTTGACCCATGGAAGACAGGAGAAGGGAGACCCAGTACCCTTTCCATCTTCCCTCTGTAAAATTATTCTGAAGTGCAGTTTTTCATGTGCTCATCAGGAGATTTTCTCGTGTCTGGGTGCAGCCTGCTGTGAAGCAGTGGCCTGCAGGGTAACCAATCATTTCTCAATTGCTTCCCACCTTTCTTGGACTCTGTTCCCTTCCCCCTCCCTTCTGCCGATAGGGATTGCTCCTCCTTAAATAAAACATTAGGACTTAAGTCTTAGCTCATGCTGTATTCTCTAGAGAACGCAGAACATGAATTGAGGACTTCATAGCACCACTAAGGTGTTACACAATCCTAACATCCTTGCAAGACGGGTATTAGCATTACCTATATTTCAAATGAGGTAGGCCAGTCAAGGCTGTAGGACAAAACGGTGGCGCTCTCATATCAACATATTCAGAAGGCCTATTTGCAGAACTATTTACACGTATGTGAGTGGTATGGGGAAACCTCATCATTAGGGCCTCGTGGCAGCCGAGGAATTGTTACCTCCCCTAGACCTAAAGATGAGGGGAATCAAGTGGTCAGCAGAACTCAGAAGGAAAAACCTGGCTAGAGCGTGTCACTTTGAGAGATGCAGCCACCTTTGGTCCACTGATTCGTTTCCCTGACCCAGGCAGGCAAATGAGTTTTCTGGCTCTCCTTCTGCCCTGCTAGTTTGCACTGGTGACCTTTCACCACATCTCATCAGAGTCAAAGCAATAGAATCCTTCTGATGTCACCAGGGCAGATTGCAAGGCTGGAAAGTGAATCTGGGGTACTAAGCCGAATTTATCTGAAGGAATGAAGCAATTAAAACTGAGGAAGAGTACAACATTTGCCCATGGTCACACAGGTAATGAAAGTTCTGTTTTGTGTTCTAGTTTGAAATATTGCCCTGGACAAGGTCCCTCAAGAAAGTGTCTAATTTGAGAAGCACTCATGTTATCTGACGTGATGCACCCTTTCAATTCAAAATGATGCATTTTAGCTGCTCAATGAGTTTTCCTTGCAATCGTCCTGTCCATTTTAGAGAGAGGTATCATTATACCCTTAGGCTATAATGGGAGCCTCATGTTGATAAAGTCACCAGGTCTCCCTAAATTCCTGAGAACTGCATTATTTACACACTAACAGAATTTGTTTCTCCTTCTAACACTTAAACATAGTTAGAGATAGCTGGAATAAAATGAAAACTTTCTTTTCTTTTCTTTTCTTTTTTTTTTTTTTTTTTGTGATGGAGCCTCAAGCTATCCCCCTGGGTAGAGTGCTATGGCATCACAGCTCATAGCAACCTCCAACTCCTGGGCTCAAGCGAGTCTCCTGCCTTTGCCTCCCAAGTAGCTGGGACCACAGGCGCCCACCACAACGCCCGGCCATTTTTTGGTTAGCCATCATTGTTGTTTGGCGGGCCTGGGCTGGGGATTCGAACCCGCCACCTTAGGTGTACGTGGTTGGTGCCTTAGCCGATTGAGCCACAGGTGCCAAGCCATTTATACCTTTTATATGAAAGCTATAACCTAATAACAGCCTAGGAGTACAGGGAGGGGGGAGGGAGAGGGGGATGGGTGGAGGGAGGGGGATTGGAGGGATCACTTCTGAGGTTTATCTTACAAGGGTACAAGTGAATCTTTCTAAGAGTAGAATGTGAACGCTTTAAACAATAACTAAGAAAATGACATGAAGGCTATATTAACCAGTTTGATGGAAGTATTTCGGATTTGTATGAAAACCCCACACTGTACCACAGAAGTGCATTAATGTACATAGTTACCATTCAATAAAAAAAAAGGAAACAAACAAACAAAAAAAAAGAACTAAAGAAAGAAAATTTTAAAAGCCAGAAAAGCCTAGATGGCTAATAATATTCTTACTACACTTTGTACAAATAATCAGACCCAGTACACTGAAAGCATAGCTAATTCTGACAATTAAATTGATGCTTCTGTAATTTGTTTTTAGCAAAATGGAAAATTAGAGAGTGAAAAATATATGGTTCAAAAATAAGAAACTGTGGGCCACCTGTATTAGATTCCAGCCTTGTCTGCAATGCCAGCTCATAGAATGAGACATAGCTATTTAACTAAACTGTTCTGTTAACAGGACTAAGAGACTGGCTAAAGAGTATAGAATTATATACAGTAGTCAAATTTGTTCTGGTTTCTTTTTTCTTCCTGCTTCTTAGCCCTGAGATCACACATTAGGTTTTTATTTTTTAATTTTTGACTTTGTCACCCTTCATAGAGTGCTATGACATCATAGCTCACAGCAACTTCCACCTCTTGGGCTTAAGCAATTCTCTTGCTTCAGCATCCCAAGTAGCCGGGACTACAGGCCCCCACCACAATGCCTGGCTAACCACATTAGGTTTTAATATGTAAAATCTTTTAATTTCAAAGTGGGTACTGAAAAAAAAAAACAAAGTTAAAAATATTTACTCCCCTAAGTATATGTCTCTTACATATTTTGGGATAACTGGCCTAAAAGTAATGTTACAAATGCTTGCTGACAATACTTGCCCAGATCTACAAACCATAAGCCAAAAGAAGTGATTAGACATTTGTCTCTGATACCAAGACTAATGGGGAAAAAAACTACAAAATCTTTAAGGCTCAACAAAGATCACCTGTTGGCTATAAAAGAGGATACCCAGAAAAAGTGAGGTCTGAGAGACCAGAGGTCTTTTCAAGGAGGCCTCAAAGACACACCTGCAAGGTCCTTCCCATGGTAACTCAGCTCTTAGGAATTTATAGAAACTTAACTTCCTGAGACCTAGAAATTAATAATTGCTTCCGTTTCTATAAAAGCGCATGATTCTGTAAAAGCCCAAGCTGCTTCTCCAGCTTGATTCAAACTGACCATTGAGAAAGGTACCCCATGCACTGGAATTTTTGACTGGAGATAAAAAGGAGAAGACTGAGCCAGTCTGTGGCCATTTTAGACTCTGGTCTGTTGTCCTTACACTGGCTGGAATAAAACTCTTCCTCTTTTAAATATGATGTTTACGTGTTCTTTCTCTCCACTGGGCCTTGACTTCCTGAAACCTTTCTGGTTCCCTGACCAGGAAGGAAGACCACTTGAGGAGAGAACAGGCTCAGATTCACCTAGTGGTTGCCACCAACTGTCTGAACACCCATGGGGAGGGTGATCAGGCTGGGTGATGTGAACCACTGAGTGCTCAAGGAATGAAAGTTTTGCCTCCCTGTGTGGATGCCTTGACTGGGTGGAGAAAGAACCCCCCTCAGCAGGTCTTCAAGGAGTCAAACAAGAGGAAGAACTGGCATGCAGTAACTGGCACCTGAACTGGGAGACATGTGAGGCAAGGTAGGACCAATTGAGGCTCACTATATTTGAGTGGAAGACAGGTCTGATCAACCCCTGGGTGTTAGATTGCTGGCAGAAGTGGTGGGAAGTATATAAGAGAGTGCAGGTGTGGTGTGACTGAGACGGACACTGAGGGTAAAGTTCCAATTTCCCCTCTCAGGGCCAAGGTGAGTATTGGCTCTGAACCACAGTACCATAGGACACCTCTTCAGGCTAAGTGACAGTGTCTGCTGGTGTATTGTACCAGCCTGCCCAAGCCAAGAGAGACCACCATTCCTAAGAGGGGAGAAGCCAGTGATGAGTGAAGCACTTGAGTGGCCCCTCTATATTACACCATCTGTGACCCTGTTTTTACTCCATGTGTGATGTATTTGTGGTTTGCTTGAGGGAAGGAAATGGGAAACACATAGGAGAAGCCCACTCCATTGGGAACTATGCTGAAGCATTTTAAGAAAGGGTTTATAGGGAGGTGCCTATGGCTCAGTGAGTAGGGCATTGGCCCCATATACTGAGGGTGGTGGGTTCAAACTCGGCCCTGGCCAAACTGCAACAAAAAATAGCCGGGCATTGTGGCAAGTGCCTGTAGTCCCAGCTACTGAGGAGGCTGAGGCAAGAGAATTGCCTAAGCCCAAGAACCAGAGGTTGCTGTAAGCTGTGACACCACAGCGCTCTACCGAGGGTGACAAAGTGAGACTCTGTCTCTAAAAAAAAAAAAAAAGAAAGAAAGAGTTTACAGGAGACTATATGTCTTTAGGGAGATTCAGAACTTTGTGTGAACAGGAATGGCTCAATGTCTTGTTGTTCAGGTAATTTTGGTATCATTTGAGATAAAATTAGTTTTAAACCTGTAATTAAAGTTCAAAAGTTCTAAGATTATAAAACTACCACTTCTGTAATATTTCTAAATTTGTTAGATTCAATTGTGAGCTTATGTTCTTGATTTTGAGCTTCTGAATTCTGAGATCTAGAGTATGTTCCCCATTCTTAGGCCAGGAGCTACAAGGCATAGTCTAGTTTACATGACCCTCTGCTCCAACTTTGCCCCCTGGCTATTCTGAGAGAAGCTAGATGTTCTGGTTTCCTGCTTTCTTTTTCTTTCTTTCTTTTTTTAATATTTCAGAATTTTATTTTCCTTTTAAAGGTACACACAGTGTGAAATTTACCAATTTTTTTTGGTCTGTGGATATCATGTTTTTTTATTAAGTCATGAATACATTTATACATATATGAGGTACAATGTATTCATTTTTTAATTAATTAATTAATATAGCTTTCACCTCATTTACTTGATTATTGTGTTAAGACATTTATGTTCTACACTTGATAGATTTGAGTTGTACCCTTGCAATATGCTCCATAGGTGTGGTCCGGCTGTTTACCCTCCCTCTACCAAACCTCCCCCCTTCCCTCCCTTCCCACTCCATTTCTCTCCTTCATCCTGGGTTATACTTGTGTTCTATCTTTCATAAGAATATATGAGTAAATATAAGTTGGTTTCGTAGAAGTACTGAGTACGTTGGATACTTTTCCTCCATTCTTGAGATACTTTACTTGGAGAATATGTTCCAGATCCCTCCATGTAAACATAAAAGAGGTAAAGTCTCCATCTTTTTTAAGGCTGCATAGTATTCCATGGTATATATATACCACAATTTATTAATCTATTCATGGGTCAATGGGCACTTGGGCTTCTTCCATGACTTGGCTATTATGAATTGAGCTGCAATGAATAATCTAGTGCAAATATCTTTTTTGCAAAGTGATTTTTGGTCTTTTGGATATACTCCTAGTAGAGGAATTGCAGGATCCAACAGCAGGTCAATTTTTAGATCCCTGAGTGTTCTCCAAATTCCTTTGCAAAAGGAACATATTAGCTTGCAGTCCCATCAATAGTGGAGAAGTGTTCCCTTTTCTCCACATCCACGCCAACATCTGTAGTTTTTGGATTTTGTTATGTGGGCTACTCTTACTGGAGTTGGATGGTATCTCAAAGTGGTTTTGATTTGCATTTCTCTGATTTCCTGCTTTCTGTCTTGAACTCTACACCTAGTAAATAAAGTAAGGTTGCTACGTTGCCACGTGAAATTTAGGAGGACAATGAAAAGACATCAGAAATGATGCCTATGTTGTGGTTTCAGAACTATTTTTGTAACTCAAACCTTAAAGTCATATTATATTCTATAAAATGTCTCTCACCTATAAAATGTAACAATGTGGTTGTTTAATTTTGGGAAACTAAGTGTTTGTCAAAGAATGAGATTCTTGCCCTTTAAATGTTCTAATTATCAATTTAGCCAAGTGAATAATTAACTTCATAGTAAACTGTGATCCTGTCTGTGAAAAGTGGTTTTTTGAGAGTAAGAAAAATTAGACAGAAAGTTAAATGGCATTGTTTATGAAAGGATCTTATATGTAAATTTGTCCTGAAACAGAATGACCAGCTGTTTAAGAAAATGAAAGGAAGGGAAAAACAGAAGGTTTAGGATATTTGGAAATTGTGCAGGGTGAATAAGGCTCATAAAAGGAAATTTGTGAAGGAATTTGCATGTGATCCAGTTGGCTATGTATTGCCTTTAGAATATTTTGGCTTGTTATCCTGTTTGAACAAATGTTTTAAGCATTTGATATTTGACAAACCTTCCAAAATCAAAACTCTAAATTTGGTCCTTTTGAAATATTATGGCCACTGAAAATCTGAGAAAGATATATTAGGCTTATTTCATATATTAAAACTGTATAGGAAATATTGTCAAATATGAAATGGTGGTTAGTTTTCTATGGATTATGTTTATATTTATGTTCTAATATTATAAAATATTGGTCTGTCTTAGTATATATTGTTAGTAATAATTTTAATTTATCTCAGAAAGTGTTTTTGTAACTGGATAAGTCCAAGGTTTGTACTTCAAGGAAAGTAGTAGAAAAGGCTAGCAAGTTATCTCAAATTCAAATTTCTGATGACTTTGGTGATTAAATACCATCTGACTGAAAGGAAACTTCCAGGACTTTAATTAGAAAGCTAACATGTCCTTGAGTATTGCTAACATAACTTTTAGAAGGACAGAAATCAGTTGCATGGAACTGAGCTGATTTGTTATAGCTTTTTGTTTGAAACATTTCTGATTCTTTCTGTGTTCTGTTTTCCAGAAGTCAAGAAAACCATTTTCTATTTTTTAAGCTATTTGTAGTTTTGAGCAATCTATGTACTTATGAACAAAATTTGAAACATTTATTTTTCTCTCTCCATGATTTCTCCAGAATTTAAAAACCATTTATAAGTATTCTTAATTTCTGACAATATAGTTATTTGCATAAGTTCAATAAGAATCTGTTTTGTTTTGTACAACACAATGAAAGACACTGATTATTCTACCACAGCTTTGACTGCAGTAGCATTTTCAGAGATGTCCAGACTGAGTTAAGAAATTAAGGTTGACTTTATAAGGCCAATAAAAAAGTCCTTTGGAAAGACTGGGCAGATACCTCATTGATAACATTTCCTGATCTGTGGTGAGTAAAGAATGTCACTTTCTGACAGGTCCAGGAATTAAAATTTGCTTTTTGACCTCAAGAGAAGAGGAATTTACCAAATGCTTATAGGTATTTAATGGTACAGATGAAACCTGGACTTTCAACACTAACCCTAGATTTTTTTTTTTTTTTTGAGACAGAGGCTCATTATGTCACTCTCAGGAGAGTGCTATGGCATCACAACTCACAGCAACCTCAAATTCTTGGACTTAAGAGATTCTCTTGCCTCAGCCTCCCAAGTAGCTAGGACTACAGGCACTCACAACAATTACATGGCTATTTTTTGTTGCAGTTGTCATTGTTGTTTAGTTGGCCCAGGCTGGGTTCGAACCTGCCACCCTTGGTGTATGTGGCTGGCACCATAACCACTGTTCTACGGGTACCGAGCCTAACCCCAGATTCTTTATAAAGGGTTCTAGCAAAGCCAATTTTAAAAATAAGAAAAGCCTAGATGGCTAATAATTATTTTTACTGAATTTTATGCAAATAATCAGACCCAACATGCTGAAAGTACAGTTTATTTTGGCAATTAAATTGATTATGCTATAATTTGTTTTTAGTAAAGAGAGAAACTAGAGAGAGAGAAATGGTTCAAAAGGAAAAAAAAAAAACTGTGGCACACCTGTATTAGATTCTAGCCTTGTCTGCAATGCCAGCTCATAAAATGAGACATAGCTGTTTAACTAAACTGATCCATTACATGGGACTAATAGACTGGCCAAGGAATATAATTATATTTTCTCTGAAGCCTTAAAGCTCAACAAAAGTCACCTGTTGGCTACACTGGAAAAAATTGTGCAGTATTAAATACTATCTGCTGTGTCTATATAGATACCTCAGGAGAACTTGAAACTTGAATTAAAATTTACCAGTAAGTGGTGTGGCTGCCACAGAGCCTCACAAGTGGCCCCAAACCCAGCTGATGTTCAGGAATATTCACTCTTGAATTGCCCAGAACTTTGGATAAGTTCTGTAGGGACTCTTTAAAAAGTACTATCTTAAGAACTGTGCTAACTTTGAGATATCATCTAACTTGAGTAAGAGTAGCCCACATAAAAAATTTTTTAAAACTACAGATGTTGGAATGGATGTGGAGAAAAGGGAATACTTCTCCACTGCTGGTGGGAATGTAAGCTAATATGTTACTTTTGGAAAGAAGTTTGGAGAATACTCAGGGATCTAAAAGTTGACCTGCCGTTGGATCCTGCAATTCCTCTACTAGGAGTATATCCAGAAGACCAAAAATCACTTTGCAAAAAAGATATTTGCACCAGATTATTCATTGCAGCTCAATTCGTAATAGCCAAATCATGGAAGAAGCCCCAGTGCCCATTGACTCATGAATGGATTAATAAATTGTGGTATATATATACTATGGAATACTATGCAGCCTTAAAGAACATGGATGGAGCTGAAACATATTCTTCTTAGTGAAGTGTCTCAAGAATGGAAGAAAAAGTATCCAATGTACTCAGTTTTATTATGAAACCAATATATAATCACCCACACGTCCATACGAAAGATATAACACAGCTACAGCCCAAGATGAAGGGGGGAAGAGGAGGGAGAAGGGAAGAAAGAGGGAGGGAAATCAGCTGGACCACACCTATGGTGCATTTTGCAAGGGTATGTGGCAAATGTAGTATGTATAGAGTATAAATGTCTTAACACAATGATTTTTTTTTTTTTGAGACAGAGCCTCAAGCTGTCCCCCTGGGTAGAGTGCTATGGCATCACAGCTCACAGCAACCTCCAACTCCTGGGATCCAGCAAGTCTCCTGCCTCTGCCTCCCAAGTAGCTTGGACCACAGGCACCCACCACAATGCCTGGCTATTTTTTGGTTGCAGCCATCATTGTTGTTTGGTGGGCCTGGGCTAGATTTGAACCCGCCAGCTCAGGTGTATGTGGCTGGCGCCTTAGCCGCTTGAGCCACAGGCGCCGAGCCTCTTAACAGAATAATTAAGAAAATGAGGTGAAGGCTATGTTAACCAGTTTGATGTGACCATTCCAAATTGTATATAAAACCAGCACATTGCACCCTATAAATGCATTAATGTATACAGTTATTATTTAATAAAATAAAAGAAATTGTGCTAAGGCTATCAATAAGAATACTAATGTTTAGCTCAGTGAGTAGGGTGCCAGCCCCATATACCAAGGGTGGTGGGTTTGAACCTGGCCCCGGCCAAACTGCAACAAAAAAATAGCTGGACGTTGTGGTGTGCACCTGTATTTCTAGTTACTTGAGAAGCTGAGGCAAGAGACTCGCCTAAGCCCAAGAGCTGGAGGTTGCTGTTAGCTATGATGCCATAGCACTCTATGAAGGGTTACAAAGTGAGACCCTGTCTCTAAAAAAAAAAAAAAAGTTAATGTTCTCATTGTGCAAACCTTTTCCTCAAAATTCAGAACCTGTAGACAGTTGTAGGTGACTGAAAATCATTTAATTCTATTACCCTGGACCCAAACTTGACTTGCTCCCTGTTATTGTAGGAAAGCCAGAAAGCCACAAATACATGCAAGATGGCTGAGGTCATGCTGAAGCCAGATGAAAGCCCTGAGGATTTCTATGAAAGAGTGTGTGAAATATACAAACTGGCCAAACCGTTGTATGAAGAGAAAGGGGGAAGAGAAAGGGACAATTGAATAGAAATCCAACCAACCAAAAGCCTTTACAAGGCTAAAGGAAGAACTGCAGGCAGCCCTGGTGTTAGGCTGCCCTGACCTGGCTAAGCCTTTTGAACTGTACATATCAAAAAGAAATAGAACACCCAGAATGTCAGGGTCCTGCCCCAGGGGAAGGGTTCGCTAAGACCTGTGGAAACTGGTGGCAACCGACTGAAGAAATATAGTTAGAAATGACAGTAGAGAAAGAGACATGACATGAGACAGAGTAGAATTAAAAGTGGGAGCTCAGAGGAGAGAGGCAAGATGGCCGACTAAAGCCAGCTTTCGGCAGAGGCTCCCATCCAGAGGGAGAAGTAATAGACAGAACCAACCTAATAAAGCAGAAGATTGAGAGCTGAGCTGAGCTGAGAGAGAGGATTCATAGGTTTGCATCAACCCTGCTGAGGCAAGCTGGAACTCCAAGGAAACAAATTTCAGGTATAAAACCCATCCCAAAGAGGATGGGAATCCTTCCCCCTGGCCCATGAGAGAGGCTTGAGGCAAGCAGTGAAAAGAAGACCTTTTGTTTCACTAAAGGGGAGAGAACGACTGTGTGTTGGACTCCCTCCACAGAGAGATACCACTGCAAGCCCAGGCAGTCTCTTGCCTGGGACAAAAGTTGATCTTATATTCTCCCTCCTTCCTGAACTCCCAGTCCACCCCTCCCCACTCTCCTTGCAGTCTGGAAGACTACCCCCTGCAGAATCTGGAGTGTTTGGTGCATTTTTGCTAGGGTGGGGCATCTCAAGGGCTGTGGTGCAGTTGTGCCGAAACTACAACTTTAATAGAGGCGGGGAGTCACAAGGGGAGAGACACTTGCCACATATTGGAAAGATCATAGCTGTGGGATCTGTGCCACTGACCACCAGGGACTACAGTGGCACCCATTGGCACCCTGCCTGCTTCTGCTACCCATGGGGCACTGCCCACCAGCTCCCTGGATCCCTGCCCAGACTGTGTGGCTAGCGGCCAGCAGCTCCAATCCCTGCTCTCCACCTGGGTCCTGCCACCCATGCAGCCAGCAACCTAAGGCTCCCCTACTGGCTCCTGCAACCCATGGCCCGTGGTAGTGACTCCATCCTCTGGCTCCCCACCTGGCACCTGCAACCCATTCAGCCAGTGGCAATGTCCTCCAGCTCCCAGCCCAGCTCCTAGGACCTGCAGCCTATGCACAGCAGTACCCTGGACTGGCAGCACCACCCCTGACAGTGGCAGCAGCATCCCTTGACAGTGGTGGCAGCTCCATGGTCCCTTCCACTGGGGTCAGATGAAACCTCCCCAGTTTTGTGGAACACGGAGGGAACTTGATCTGACCTGCAGGGGTTCCAGAGGTGGAGTGTGGCCAAGGCAGAGGGGTGGACTCTGAGGGAGAGAACCACACTCTTCCATGGTAACCCCCAGCTGGGTACAAATGCAGGTTAAACACTCCCCAGTTTCCACTGATCACTGGAGGGAATCAGGCCTGAACTCCTCCCACCTACAGGTCACACAGTGAGATGGCCCAGTCTGGGAGGCATTATCTCCTCTTTGACTTAGGTGCAAATACCTGGCATACTTGAGTAGTAGAGAGAGCTGGGCTGCAGCCCTGTGGGACAACCAGTGATTGGGGGTGATGCAAACTTGGAAAAGAGGAACCAGCCCCCCTGGAATAATTCTTTTGCTGGGCAGGCCTTTCTGACTCCACAGATCACCAGAGCGAGTCACACTTGACGTGCCAGTGGACCCCTGCTGTCCAGTTGCTAGAGACTTTTTGAACTCTCCCACTTGATCTGTGTTTGTGCTGACCGGGACAATTGGTTTGGAACTCTTGATCTGGGTTGATCACCTGGGGACTCTCCAAGGTTATACCCTGGTTGTGTTGTAGAGGGAGGGTCTGATTATCCTCTCCCAGTTATTGCCATTGGAGGGCAGGATGTCTTAATTGCTCGTATTCCTCCACAGCTGAGATTTCAACCCAAATTCACAGAACCACTAGGATTGGTCAGAGTCTAGCTAGATACAAAACAGTTCCACCTAGCCCCATCATACCAAATGGGTACCCAGAGTCTCAGGCTGTAGTACTGAATGGTACCTTGGTAAAGCTGTAGGGGAAAAGCCACAGTCATCAGTCCCAGAACTCTGTTAAAGGGCTGGTTAATTACATCTCCAGGAGCCCTCAATTTAATTCCACTGTACCAGCCTCTCTAAACAAATGGTAAAAAACAACCATGGGGTGGAATCAGCAGAAAAACTCGGGCAACATGAATAACCAGAGTAGATCAAATCCCCCAAGGCACAACAAAGCAGATGCAACAGAAGATCCCATTCATAAACATATGTCTGAGATGTCAGAAATTGAGTTCGGAATTTGGATAGTAAATAAGATTAACAGAATTGAAATAAAATTGGAATAAGAAGTTCAAGGAGCAATTCAAAAGTTGTTTCAAGAATTCAATGAATTCAAAGATAAAATCACCAAAGACTTTAGTAAATTGAGGCAAGAAGTTGCATCCCTCAAAGAGATGAGAAATACAGTAGAATCCCTCAGTAATAGGATGGAACAAGCAGAAGAGGCAGAAGAAAGGATCTAGGACATTGAAGACAAAGCTTTTGAATGCTCCCAAATGCTCAAAATGAAGAGAAATGGAGAGCAAAGATGGATCATTCCTTGAGAGAGTTGTGGGACCATTCCAAAAAACCAAACATTCACATTTTTGGAATTCCTAACGGTGAAGAGAATGATGTGAAAGGCACAGATGCTCTACTCCAAGAGATTTTAGAGAAAATCTTTCCAAAAATGGCAAGAGATACTGAAATTCAGATAGCAGACAGTTTAAGAACCCCAGCACAACTTAATCCAAATAAAGCATCCCCTAGACACATTGTAATTAATGTTGCCAAAGTTAATATGAAAGAGAAAATCCTGAAAGCAGCCAGATGTGAGAAAATCATAACCTACAAGGGGAGGAATATTAGAATGACTGCAGATCTTTCTGCTGAAATTTTTCAGGCCAGAAGAGGGTGGTCATTGATCTTCAGTCTCCTAAAACAAAACAGCTGTCAGCCCAGGATTCTGTATCCAGCTAAACTGAGTTTCATTTATGATGGAGAAATTAAATACTTTTTTTTTGTAGAGACAGAGTATCACTCTATCACCCTTGGTAGAGTGCTGTGATGTCACACAGCTCACAGCAACCTCCAACTCCTGGGTTTAGGCAATTCTCTTGCCTCAGCCTCCCAAGTAGCTGGGACTA
>CAUYQV010035500.1:0-19891 GCA_963574575.1 Galagoides demidoff | reverse complement strand
TCTGTCTATAATAAAGCATTGTATGTCTCACATACCACATATTGCTAGCCTGGGAAAGATCAAGAATCACAATTCAAAATACATTGAAATTGGGTGTTTCTTATCATTTTAAAGTTAAAAAAAATGAAGGTGGCCATCATCATGATGTCAAACTTCCAATGGCTTCATATCATGATAGAGTCAAACAATAGGAAGTTGTAGGATTCCAAGTCAGGGACAACCTGCGTGTGAGACTATGGTAGATAATGTGAAAAGCAGAAAATGATAGAAAAGTCTATCAGGATAGACTGATAAAAATGTCTATCCCCCTCATAGTGATAGTACTTATTTCAAGTAGTGCCAGCCTCCTTGACCTTATAGAAGAAATTGACTTAATTCCTAAAATTAATGATTTGGGTAGTAAGATTTTAATAAAAACATTGTGATAGCCTAAGAATAATATTTTATGTATACCACAGTTCATGTATCCATTCATCTATTGGTGGATATTTTGTTTTTCCAAGTGGAAATTATTTTTAATTCTTTGTTTTAGGTGCAAAATTCTCTGGAAGATCAGTTAGCAGAGGCTGTAAAATGTATAAACATTATGGAAGACCATATGCAAAGGTACACTTAAAAGCAGCAGCACACAAAATAACTTGAGTATTTATAAAGCAAATAGCAGTGTAATATGAGACTGTATCTGTTCAGATAATAAGTACATTTATGTGAAGCCAAAGAAAGTTTCAGCTTTAAGCTATTTTGAAATGCATACCTTTTGTATAGTTTTTCAAAATTTTATAAATTTTCCAAAAATACACCTAGAAAAATACCTTTGCCAAATCATCTGCTTTGTTAATCTTTGAGAAATTCTTTAATTATACCTTTAGATATTTGTTCAAAAGCTTTATGGCATTTTAAAAATTTATCTGCTATAATAATTATTTTACAATATGTATTTTAGCCTTGAAATAGAAAATTCAAAATTGAAAGTAAATGTTGGAAAAGCATTGCATTGCATTGAGAGATATGAGAAATATGTGTCATCTGCAAGTTCAGTAAGTCAATCTCTTACTTTCTACCATACTTAAAAGGAACTTTATTTCTCTAGTAGTACAGGCTGCACAATCTCCACACCCAAATGCACAGAAGTGTTTCAAATTTTAGAACATTTGTATATATACCATAAAATATCTTGAGGATTTTATCCAAGTCTAAACAAAATATTTATTAATGCTTCATGAACAACTTATACACAAAGCTTGAATGTAAGTTGATATAGTGTTTTTAAATATACATTTTGTATGAAACAAAGATGTGTGTTTATAGTGAAACCTGTCACATGAAGTCAGATGTGGAATTTTCCACTTGTGCTGTTATCTCCACATGTAAGATGAATAACATGTTGAAACATTTTGGATTTCAGGTTTGGAGATTCAGGTTGCTTTGCCTGTATAGATGCTCCTCCAGGAGCAGAGGGGAGGTCCTGGTCAGTGTCTGAGGGAGTGCTGAGACGTAAAGCAAACTAAGGACTTAAAGATAGGACTTGATGGCCCTCTTTTTTAATTGGAAGTATAGGATTGTAAAAGATTTTAGTATTAAAAAATGAGGAAAAATAGATCTCTGGATGAGACTGTGTATTATGGAATATTGGAATCCATGGAATCCCAGCACTTTGGGAGGGCAACCCAAGGCAAAAAGATCACCTGAAGCCTGGGCCTATCTCTACAAAAATTATAAAGACATTATCCCATCATGGCAATATGCAACTATAGTTCTAGCTACTTGGAGGCCCAAGCAGGTGGATCACTTGAGCCCAGGAATTAAAGAGACTGCAGCAAGCTGTGATGGTAGCACTATAGTTGATCTTGGGTGACAGAGTCATACCTAGTCTCAAAAAAAAAAAAAAAATAGAGTTCGATGCAAGGGAAAAACAGGATAATAGAAAAGCCATAAGTGGTGACTCATGCCTGTAATCCAAGCACTGTAGGAGGCTTAAACTCGGGAGCTCTAGACAAGCCTAGGTAAAATGAGAAAAAAAAAAAAAAAAAAAAAGAAGGAAGCAAGGAGAGAGAGAGAGAGAGAAAAGAAGAGAAAGGAAGAAAGGAGAGAGAAAGAAAGAGAGAGAAAAGAAAGAAGGAAGGAAGGAAGGAAGGAAGGAAGGAAGGAAGGAAGGAAAGGAAAGAAAGAAGGAAAGAGGGAAGGAAGGAAGGAAAGAAAGAGAGAGAAAAGTAGGAAAGAAAGGAAGGAAGGAAGGGAGGGACGGAGGGAGGGAGGGAAGGAAAGAATACAAACATTTACCCAGGTGTGGTGATGCTTCCCTAAAGTCACAGCTATTTAAGAGGCTGCAGTGAGAAAATAATATGAGGCTTCATATTAGAGGCTGCAATGAGCTATGATCATGGCATTGTACTGAGAGTCAGAGCAAGACCCTGGTTCAAATAAAAGAAAGTTTAAAGCAGAAATAAATAAAATTCAAGATAGAAAATAAAAATGAAAAGTAATGAAAAGCTGCAAGAAACAGGTAAAAAAATAAGTCTGTTTTTATTATACAGAAGTCTTAAACTTTGTGGGGTTTTCTTTTGTTTTGTTTTGTTTTTGAGTTTGTTAAGGAAAGTCCTATTATACTTGCATCTCACTCCAGGGAGATGTGCCCTATATCCTTACATGTGCCCATTAGGTGGGACCACATGGATCCCATTCCCTTCTCTCCCTTTTTCCCTCCCCCCTCAGCTCAACTAAAGTTAAATTGAATTTTTGTCTTGTGGGGACATGTATTAGTTGGTCTACTGGCTTCATATTACTGATGAATCAATTGGATACTTACTTTTCCTTTCTTGTGATACTTTACTAAAAAGAATGTTTTCTAACTCTATCCAGAATAATACAAAAGATGTAAAGTCTCCATCTTTTTATGACTGAGTAGAATTCCATAGTATACATATACCACAGCTTATTAATCCATTCATGAGTTGATGGGCTCTGGGGTAGTTTCCACACCTTGGTGATTGTAAACTGAGCTGCAATAATACAATGCAGATGTCTTTATGATAAGGTACTATTATTTCATCTGGGTAGATGCCTAGTAGTGGGATTCTGGTATCAAATTGGAGGTATAATTTCAGTTCTTTAAGAACTCTCCCTACTTCTTTCCAAAGAGGCTGCATTAGTTTGCAAACTCACCAACAGTGTAAAGATGTTCACTTCTCTCCACATCTGCACCAGCATCTGCATTTGGGACTTTGTGATGTAAGCTATTCTGAGTGAAGTTAGGTAATATCTAAAAATGATTTTGATTTGCATTTCTGTGATGATTAAAGATTAATAGCATTTTTTCCATGTTTATTAGCCATTCATTTGTCTTCTTCAGAGAAGGTTGTGTTCATGACTTTTGCCCAGTGATAGATGGGATTGTTTGTTTTTTTTATGTTGATTAATCTGAATTCCCTGTGGATTCTAATTATCGAACCTTGGTCAGATTAATTACCTACAATATCTTTTCCCATTCTGAAGGTTCTCTATTTGCTTTAGCTTTTTGTGTCCTTAACTGTGCAGAAGCTTTTCAGCTTAATTAATTACCATTTGTTTAATTTTGGTATGGTCATGGATTGCCAATAGAGTCTTCATAAAATCTTTCCCCACGTCAACATCATCAAGTTTTCCTCTACACTTCAACATCATCAAGTTTTCCTCTACACTTTCTTCTAGGACTTTTATCATTTCATGTCTTAGATTTAAACTTTTAACCATCTTGAATCAATTTTTGTAAGTGGTGAAAAGTGCAGGTCCAGTTTCAGTTTTTACATGAATTATCCAGTTCTCCCAGTACCATTTATTGAATAGGGATTATTTGTTTTGTTTATCAAAGATCAGATAGCAATAAGAGGCTGGTCTCACCTCTAGGTTTTCTATTCTGTTCCATATGTCTGTATCTCTATTTTTGTGCTTATACCATGTTGTTTGATAACTTTGGACTTACAATATAATGTAAAGTCTGGTAGAGTGATGCCTCTGGATTTGTTTTTATTATTAATTTCCTTGGCTTTATGGATTTTTCTAGTTTCTATACAACATTCAGAGCTCTTTATTCCATTTCTTCAAAATATGATGTTCATATTTCAATGTGGATTGCATTGAATCTATAGATTGCTTTGGGTTTTATGAATATTGTAACAATGCAGATTCTTCCAGTCATGTACATGGTATATTTTTCCATTTATTCATATCTCCTGCTATTTCTTTTCTTAAGTTTTCATAATTCTCTTTGTAAAGATCTTTCATGTCCTTGTTTAAGTATATTCCCAGCTATTTCACTTTCTTGGAAGCTACTCTGAAGGATATTATATCCTTGTCTGCCTCTCAACTTAATTATTATTGGCATATACAAAGACTCCTGATTTGAGCACATTGATTTTATACCCCACACCACCACTGTATGTCTTGATCACTTGCAGGAGTCATGTGGTTGAGTTAGTGGGGTTCTCTAAGTAGAAGATTATATCATTGGCAAAGAGTGAAAGTTTGACCTCCTCTGCCATCATTTGTTTCTACTTAATGTCCTTCTCTTCCCTGATTGCATTACTTAAAACGTGCAGAACTATGTGGAATAATAGTGGTAATAATGGACATCCTGTCTGGTTTCGGTTCTGAGTGGAAAACCTTACTCTATTCAGTTTGAAATTGGCTGTGAGTTTGTCCCAGAAGGCTTCACATAATTAGGAAATACATTATCTATGCCTATTTTCTTTCTTTC
This sequence comes from Galagoides demidoff, assembly GCA_963574575.1. NCBI lineage: Eukaryota > Metazoa > Chordata > Mammalia > Primates > Galagidae > Galagoides > Galagoides demidoff. The sequence continues at coordinate 15,159 of CAUYQV010035500.1, read as the reverse complement.
TCTTTTTTTTTTTTTTTTTTGCAGTTTTTGGCCGGGGCTGGGTTTGAACCCACCACCTCCTACATATGGGGCTAGCACTCTACCCATTTGAGCCACAGGCACCACCCCATCTATCCATCTATGCCTATTTTCTTAAGTGTTCTTGTTAGAAAAAACATACTGAATTTTGTCAAATGCTTTTTCTGCATTTATTGAGAGGATCTTAGGGTCTTTGTTTTGGCTTCTATTTATATGGTTAATTAGATTTATGGACTTGTGTAAGTTAAACTAGTCTTGCATCCCTCGGATGAAGCCTACTTCATTATGATGTATAATTTTTTAAATGTATAAATATAATCTATTTGCTAGAATTTCGTTGAGTATTATTCTGTTGATATTCATTAGTGAAATTGGTCTGTAGTTCTCCTTTTTAGTTTGCTCTTGGTTTTGGTGTTCAGGGTAATGTTTTCTTCATAGAACATGTTAGGGAAGGTTTCTTTCTTCTCAGTGTTTTGGAATTGGTTCTGCAGGATAGGTTAAGCTCTTCATTAAAGATATGATCAAATTCTGGTGAAGCCATGTGGTCCAGGGATTTTCTTTTTGTTGTTAGAAGCTTTTTATTGTTATTTCAATTTTAGTGCTTGATATTGGTCTGTTCTAGAGCTCTATTTCTCCCTGGTTAAGTCTAGAGAGACAGTGTGATTCCAGGTATTGGTCCATTTCCTCCACATTGTCAAATTTCTGGGCATAGAGTTGCTTGTAGCAGACAGAGATAATGTCTTGTATCTCTGTGGTATCTGTTGTTATCTCCCCCTTTTCTGCTTCTGATTGAGGTTATTAGAGATTTTAATGCTATATTTCTATTTTATCTGGCCAAAAGTTTATTGATTTTGTTTATCTTTTTCTAAGAATGAACTTTTCATTTTACTGATTTTCGGAATGATTCTTTTGTTTTCAATTTCATTTATCTCTTCTAATTTTGGTTATTTCTTTTCTTCTGCTTTGTTTGAGATTGAATTGCTCTTTCTTTTCCATTTCTTTGATGTGATTCATTAGGTTGTTGATGTGCTCTCTTTCTGTATTTCATATGTTGATATCTATTGTAATTAATTTCCTCTTATAACAGCTTTTTCAGAATCACACAGGTTTTGGGAATTTGTGGCATCATTGTCATGCTCTTCATGAAATCTAATAATTTCCTTCTTTTATTCTCCTTGATTCAACTGTAGTGTAGCATAAAGTTGGTAGTTTCCAGGATTTTGTGTGTGGATGGTTTTTGTTGGAATTACATTCTACCTTTATTCCTTGGTGGTTGAAAGATACAAGGCATAATTTGAATTTTTTAAAAAAATTTTGTTGAGGTTTGATTTGTGTCCATTGGCTGGAGTATGATCCATGGACTGATGAGAACGTATTTTCATTAGCTTTGGGGTGGTGTGTTCTGTAAATGTCTATTAAGCATACATGATCTAGGATAACATTTAAGTTCTTTGTTTCTAATGTAGTTTCTGTTTTGTGGCTCTGTCCAGTTCTGTTGGAAGGATGTTAAAATCCCTAGCTATTGTGGTGTTGGAGGATATCATATTGTTCAGACATTAGTGTTTGCTTCATAAATCTGGGTGCATATACTTTTAGAATTGAAATGACCTCTTGTTGTATTATTCCCTTGACGAGTATATAGTGACCCTCTTTGTTTTTACTTACAGTTTTGCTTCACAAACAATCGTCTCTGAAAATAAACTTGCAACCCCTCCTTTCTCCTGATTTCCTTTTGTTTTTTATTATTTTTATTTTTTTCCTTCATTAAATCATATGTACATTAATGTATTTATGGGGTACTGATTGTATATGTTGAAGGATAAAAGAAGACTCAGGGTGAAGGACTGGAGAACAATAATTCAAGCAAATGGTAATCATCTCCTCGCTTACTAACTACTGTGTCACCCTGAGTCCTGAGTTTTGTTTTGTCCTTCAACATTAGGTGTGTTTCTAGAAACAACATATAGATGTCTTTGCTTTTTTATCCAGTCAGCCAGTCTGACCCTTGTTGGTGGGGAATCCAAGCCATTCACATTCATTGAGAGAATTGTTAAGTATTGTGGAGTTCTATTTGCCTTATTCTGTGAAGGTTCATTGCTTAGTTTTATTTTTTGCACAAATGTGGAAGCTATGTTTTGTTCTTTAGTTTCTGGGTATCTACTTTTATGGGAGGTCCATTGTGATGATCAGTGTGGAGAATGGGTCTGAGTATTTCTGCAGAGCTGGTCTTGTAGTGGCAGATTTCATCAATGCTGGCATGTCAATAAAAGATTTGATTTTTCTGTCAAATTTAAAACCTAGTATAAAGAATCCTGGGGTGACAATTGTTTTACTTAAGAAAGTTAAATGTCAATGAACGCCTTCTTCTGGTTTATAAAGTTTCAGCTGAAAAGTCCACTGTCACCCTAATGGATCGGATCTTGTAGTTCAATTGATGCTTACTCCTGGCTGCTTGCAGAATTTTCTCTTTAATTTTGACATTGGCCAGGTTCATTATAATGTGTCTAGGGTATGCTGTGTTTGTGTTGAGATGACCCAGAGTTCGATATGCATCTAATAGGACTGTTTCAGAATCTTGGTGATGCTTGGGAAATTTTCATTTGCAATATGCTCTAGTAGGGCTTCCATGCCTTTAGGTCATATTCCTTTCCCCTCAGGGATCACTTTAATTTGTACATTTGTATGCTTCATGAATTTCCATAATTCTCTAAGCTCTACTTTTACTCTTCTCTTTTCTGCCTCTTTAAATGCCTGTGTTAGCTCAAGAGACATATCCTCTAGCTCTGAGATTATTCCTTCTCCATGGTCTAATCTGTTATTTATACTTTCTACTGCATTTTTAAGTTCCCTGAGTGATTCCTTTAATTCCTTAAGTTCTAGTACATCTTACCTACCTTTGCTTCATTTCTTAGGTTAATTTTTTAATTTCCCTTTGGTGATTTTCCACTTTCCCTTAAATTTCCTGCATCATTTTTGTCATCCATACTTTAAATTCCATTTCTGTCATTTCTATAATTTTCTTATAGGTGGTATCCTCTATGGTAGCTGCCTCATGGTTTCTTGGGGTTTGAGGTGATCTGTTTTGGTTTTCCATGTTGCCAGAAATTTTTGTTTTTTCCTCATATGTATTTTCTTCTTTATTATTTCCTTCCCCTACCTTTTCCTCTAACTTCCTCCTTCTTAAATGTCCTTGTCTCTATGCTTAAATGTTGGAGTGGCCTTTTGGTACAGGGACAAAAGGAAGAAAATATAAAGGAATGAGAAGGGAGAAAAGAAACAGAAAATAAGGGTGAAAGGAAAAAAATAAAATATAATAAAGGACTGGAAAAGAAATATAGGAGTAATAGTGGTATTCAGCAGAGTGCATTAACCCACACATGCAATTTCAGGACTCTGAGGGGCCAGAAAAGTTGGGTGCCCCAAGGTCATGAGCTCCTTACCAACCTGAGCAAAAGCAAGACATTGCCTCCACCGTATATAAAAGCAAAACATCTCTCTGTCACTGGTGGGACCTACCAATACTGTCCTTTGGAAGTCTAAAGTGAAAAGGACACTCAAGCCCAGGTCTTAAGGCCTCTTTGAGCTATGCCAATGCCATGGACCCCCAGGCTAGGCTTCAGAGCAAGGCTCTGTCCCATCAATAAAATACAAAATAAAAGAGAGCAAAACAGAAAGGAAAAAAAATAAAGAAAATTATAAACTTTTTGGAAAAAAGGAGAGATACCTTAGTTATCATTTGAGAAATTTATGAAGATGAGAAAAGTAGAAATATCTAGAAAACAGAAGAAAAGAGGAAATAGAAAGGAAGTTTAAAAAGCAAAAGAATGCTAACAAATGGAATCTTTATTATAGAAGAAATTAAAAATGAAAAAATAAGACACAAGAAAATAAAAACCTAAAAAAGAAGGAGGAAAAAAATTCAAAATATACATATAGATAGCAGTATATTACCTGGACTTCAGGTGGCACACTGGGGGTTAGAGATTCAAAAAAACCATGCTGATTCTGCTATATAAGATGGGTTTGGGAAGCCACTATCTAGTTGCTGAGGAAAACTAGTACCTTCTTCCTGATTTATTATCCTTCAGTCAGGGCATGATGGTTTCATTAGCATTCAATCCTGACAGGGTGGGATCCTGAATCTCTTAGACTTCTTAGGATACAAACCTCAACTTTCCAGACAGTGCCCCTTGGCCACAAAATGGCTTTTCTGGGGGTGCGAGAAGCATCCACCTCACTTCAAAGGTGGCTACCCAGCTCAGCAGGTGTACCACAGGCAGTCACATGCTGGAACCACATAGGCTATTTCTTCCCAGTGGCCCTCCCACAGAGACAGCCCCCTGATGGCAGCCAAGCTAATCAAAGTTCCACCCTGCCTGGTGGTTCAATCGCAGCCACTGGGCACCATTCAAGTTCTCTCTTTCATGCAGGACCTCCCCAAGGCAGCTGTGATGAGCACCCAAGTCCAAAATATCTGTAGGACAGTCATCCCTGTCTCTACCCCTCTGCCAAAGGGTCAGCCAGCCTCTACAAGCACCAAGGCACCTGCCTTCTATGCTGGTCCTGCACTGTTTCTGACCTCCTTTTTAGCTCCTAGAGTCCCCAGTTATCTGTCTTACTATGCCTGGACCTCCTCCTTAAACTTTGTTTTATAGATTTCTAGAGAGAGGGTGATATCTGTTTCTCCCTTTAAATTAGTTCAATTTCTATCAGCATTAAAACTAAATTGGGCTTTCAGATTAGTGATTCTCACTAGAAAAATCTTTTCATTATGTACATTAGGTTAGGTCTCCCCCCTCAAATGTATTCCCTCTTCCCAGCCTCCAGCCTCCTCTCCCCTCTCTTTCCTCTTCCCTTCTTCTCTCTGAAGTATTATGTTTTACCATTCCTATGGATGTGTAGGTGATTATATACTGATTTCATAGTAGTATTGAATACATTGGATACTTTTTTTTCCATTTTTGAGATACTTTACTAAGAAGAATAACCTAATGAGCATAATGCAATAAGACATTTCTAAACTATTAAGAAAAGAGTATGAATGCCTTACCACAACAAATAAGTGAGCGAGGAGATGGTTCTATTAATCATCTGTAATCATTTAGATATAAGCACTCCACATTGTATATCAAATCAGCACATTGTACCTCATAAATACATTAGTGTACACAGTTATGATTTAACTTTTCTTGGCTGTGATCTTTGGTATTGCCACAAGTGCGCACCTTGACAAAAAATATCTGGTATACTTTTTCCGCTCAACACAAAGGCACATTTGCAATACTTGAATACTTGATTAACACAGAGATAAAGGAATGGATAATTCAGAAAGTGCTTTAAAAAAGTGCCATAGTTAGCCCGAGGTACGGAAGACACACAAAAAGAATAGGTTCCACCACTCATGCCTTGGTAACAATGTTGGCAGCTAATTTTGATCAGTGCTTGCTGAAGTTTTTCTTGATCACCTACTCAGCCATCTCACTCTCCCCTAGAAGTTGTTGCTCTGAATTATCCCTGATCACCCAATACTTAATTTTCCCCAGATAGTGGGTGAAATGTACAAGGGTGGCAAAAGCAAGTACTTGAAGAGGTCTTTGAGAAATGTTTCTTACAAAAAAAAAAAAACTCTCTAAACTAGTTTATGAGAATAATTTTTTTCTTACCTTTTCTTAAAATTTTTAGTATTTTACTGTATATATTTAAGGAGTACACCATAATGTTTTGACATCTTGATAGATAATGGAATGTTTATTATAGTGAAGCAAATTGATATACTCCCTATTGCACATAGTTGTTCTCTAAACATAAGTATTTCTAATGATACTCTCAAGTGTCTATAAAGAGAGCCATTGCAGAAGGCAGCAACTATTACCTGTTGATCCTTGCATCATTGACAGCCATTCCTCTCCCCTCTGTACTGTAACTATTTTCTTGTTAGAAATACCCTAGAAATAAATTTACTTCTTTAGAATGGTTTTATAACTGGAATTGCACAGAGCAGGCCTGACCTGACACATTATAGTTATAAAACACTGTTTAAAGGGAAATTTTATTTACACTCATGCCAACTTCTTAATTTTAAAGTGCGAGTCACTTAGGAATACTTTAAGGAAAATGAAATACTAACTACTCATCTTTTGCAAACTTCACAGAATTCATCAGAATGTAAGGGAGGTCACTGCTGATTTGCTTGATAAGAAAAAAAGCAACAGGTCTTAATGCACCAGTCCTGCTGTAAGGTCAGTTCTACATTCACTTGTATTGAACATCTTAAAACAGTAGTTTTCAACAGAAAGTTTCTTCCAAGGGAACCTTGGTGATCTCTGCCTCAAAACCAGAGATTTCAAATAACAGCCTAGTGAACTACTCAAGCAAAGTTAGTTATGTTATCTTTTTTTCTTTTGAGTTTCAAATTTCTGATATAACTTTTCTTTTTAATTTGTTGAAATGCTGAATTGCTTAATTGACTTATACATGTTAAGCAAAGATCATAATTATCTATCTTAATTAAGAAAAGAAACAAATTTTATTTTCAGTCCCTGGTGCTCTCATTTTCAAAAGATACCCATTTGTTACCTTGATGGGATAAATATAACTAAACTGATGCATTTTACATTTTTATTTTTTATTTTTTTATTGAATCATAAAGAAGTAGATCTTAACCAGTATGATCTAAGCGTTCCAAATTGTATATGAAATCGTCACACTGTACCCCATAAATGCATTAATGTATGCACTTTACATTTTTTTAAAAGCTGCATTTAATTTACATTTGGGGTATTATACATTATTGTCTAATAATTAAATGAATACCCATAGATGCTTTGTAATTGATTTCAGTGTGACTGTGTTTCATAACACTTCAAGGTTTCCCTGTACCATCTGAAGTTTTCCACCCCTAATCACAAGGGAATGATTGGCATCAAATCCTTTAATCACATAGGATGTTTACTACCTATAGGAATCCAACATAGAAATGTTTAATGAATTAAATAAGCCTGTAATATAAAGAAATATTAATTTCTATTTTCAATTAATTTTTTTTTTACTTTCTTACATAACAGTATTCCTTAATTACCATTGAAATTATGGTATTTTTGTATTGAGTTTCATAAAATGTATCTACTTCCGGGCAATTGTATTATAGTTTTTAAATAGTAAAATCAAGCAACTAATTGAGCTTATAAAATGAAGTTTACTCATGCCTCTCTATTTGACCATTGCTTGAATGATCAAAGACCAAGATGGCAAAAATATCAAAGATGTGTAAATAGCAATGACAACCAAAGAGAATCAATTAACTCTTCCTACCCAGAATTTCATGTAAAGGAACACATGTTTCCCATCTCTCTTGGAGATATAACAAGGACCTTGCATCACAGCCATTTTATTTCACTCATAGTAAGAATTCATTTCTGCAATTCTCAAAATGGATCTGACGATGACAAGCTGTGTCAATTGTAGAGGTGGTAAGGAAAAAATTAGTCCCACTGTGTTGTCCCAATTTAAATTACTTATCTAATGTTTGGCCATTTTTACTCTGGGGGACATTACAAAGGCCATTCATATGAGCACATTCCTATGGGTGTCTGAGGCGGGATAAGCTTTTGAACCCAAGCAGTTCAAGCTATGGTGTGCCATGATCATGCCTGTGTATAGACACTGCACTCCCACCTAGGCAACATAGCATGACCCTATCTCAAAAAGAATTTACAAAAACCATAAAACATTTGTTTGAACAAAAATAAATAGCAACTAATTTTCATGATGATCTTAATACTTAAATGAGAAAATAATGCTTACAGACTTTTTTCATCATTTGGTTTATTTAGTGTTTGTTTTTTGTAAAAACATGAGATGATCAGTGTCTACGTACTTCTGAGTCATGAAATTGGACTGCTATAGATAAAAAGAAAATCAGTGTTAAATACACTGCAAATATAAAATGTCCTCATTGGCTCTTACCAGGAAGGTCAAACAATGTATCATTTCATAGAATAATGATGAAAGATTACATAAGTACAGATGCAGTGAAAGGGAAGATTTTGGAGGAAATATTCTACCATAATTCTTCAGAAGGGAAAGCAGTGTTTATTTTAAATATATATATTCCCTGCATTATCTCTGAGTTATATTTAAAAATCTGGGTGGTTTTCTCAATGTGCAAAAAGCTGCTGGCATGGAACTCCAGGATCAAGAAGATGACCTGAAGCCCATTTCTGGGCTAAAGCTAATTTCCTTTTTGACTTTTGACAAACTACAATCTCTCTGAGCCAGTGTTGCCTCTACTATGAATTCAGGGGTTGATTACATTAATGAGTTTTATGAGTTTTGGGAATTTTTTGCAAATAGAACTTTTCTTTTAAAAATGCATGAAACCATACTATACAAAACAGAAGCACAGTTATAGTTGTCTGGCTAAAGGAGGCATGGTGCCTCTCAAAGTGTGACTTCCTTAACTCTTAATCCTACAGTGTTCTCTCTGGACACTTAGATTTCCCTAGGCCATAGATTGTAAGTTACCAGTATGAGAGAATCTTCTTAATTAGCTAAAATTTGCTGATACATTTGTGTCCTGTACATAATATTACAATATTCCTATGTTTAAAAATGAGAAAGCAAAAACAGAGTTGCAAATGTGCTCCTCATATTAATATTGGACTTCAAGCTACCCAGCCACCTGAAACCTAATCTCCATCTGCAAATAAACAGAAAGAACATGGAGATAGGGGCAGTGGTTTTACTACAAATAGTTTGTGCATTGTCCTCCATAGGGAGCTAAGATAGCTTTTGATTTAGTATTATGTATGAAATATTAGCAGTTCATTAAGCTTTTTTATTTCCTCTGGAAGCAGCTTTTCCTAAGCTATTGCTCTACACACTTCCTTGTCAGTGATCAATGTCACCGAGATATTTTTCTCTCCCTTTTGCTTCTGTGATCTGTACCAGGCATTGTATTAAAAAATTCACTTGGGGACAATGATTCTACATTTCTATTAAAAGAAGTATGAGGAAAAATATATGACTTAATAGGAACATAGAAATAGAGAGAGACTTTTTAAAAGTCCTTTAATATTTGACAATTTTTACTTGTGAATACAGACAAAATCATTGCAGCCTCCTATCATCTAGCACAAGACTGGAACCATCAAAAGCAACATCTTGTTCCATGATGTATATATACCACAATTTGTTAATCCATTCATGGGTTGATGGGCATTTGGGCTGCTTCCATGACTTGGCAAGTATGAATTGGGCTGACAACTCATAATTGAGGTGATGGTTATGTTAATCAGTGTGATGTAAGCATTCCTCATTGTATATCAAATTAGCACACTGTGCCTCATAAATGTCTATAAACAGAGTTATGAGTTAATAAAAAATCAATAAATAAACAAATAAATAAAATATGAAAAAATCAAGATATTTGCTTGAAGCTTTTAGGTGCCCTCCCAGAGATGCTCCTTTCCTGTGCCCTGGGTCTGTCCATTTCCCTGTGAGCTCCCACATCTGACCTGGCGTTTCTTTCCCAAAAGCAGTTGCCCTCGGCTGTCACTTATGTGGGAAAGTATTTAAAGGCCAATGAGAGGAAGGAAGAGAACTGACTGCAGGGTTGGAATAAGAGCAATTACTTCCACCAAGTAGTCTCTAAGAGTTAGGAGGCAAGATGACCTCTCCTTAAATATTTTATACAAAAAAAAATTCTCCATCTAGTGATAAGACTCCTTTAGCACAGAAGTAAGAAATCTGTTGAGAAGAGTATTTCATTTTTATCTGAGTAAAATGTATATAAAACAGTTTGTGAATCAGGCATAAAGGAGTAAAAAAAAAAAATCCACACATATGTAGCGAATATTTAAAAGAAGAGCTCCCTGCAGAAAGATAATAAGATTACCCTAGTAGTTCTTTAATTCAAGTCATCTAAGGATGTACATTTTACATAGTGTTTATTGATGGTAATATAAGTATTCCTTCTATAAAAGCCTGTCTGGTATTAAATTTTTACTTTTATAAGACCTGGTTAGTATGGTTTCATTATGCATTTTATAATCCTGTCAATAATGCTGTTATCACAGAAATGTTATGGAAAACACTCTCTGAAAATTATTGGGAAACCATTTTTGTTAACTTGCCATGCATGGGCAAAGTGGCTTATGGCCTGTGATTCCAACACTTTTCGAGACCAAGGTGGGTTGATCGCTTGAGACCAAGATTTTGAGACTAGTTTGAGCAAGATAGTGAGAGTCCAATCTCTACAAAACATTTAAAAATTCAGAAAAATTGTCTTTATATCTAAAATTTATAAAGCCATTGGATATTATGTTATCATTATCAACATAAAACATCATGTTCAGTAGAGTGTTTCAGATCCTATTTTTGGCACTTATCTTTTGTCAGTAGAATTTTGACAGGAGATTGTGACAATGCCACTTTCCTCATATATATGCTTAAGATTCTGAGATGAAAAGATATTAGCTTTGAACATACCTAAAAATTCTAATTTTCTAAAACTAGAGAGTGGAAAGATTTTTTTTTTTTTTTTTGCCAGTGCTGGGTTTCAACCCACCACCCTCAGCATCTGGGGCCAGTGCCCTACTCCTTGAGCCACAGGTCCTGCCCGGAAAGATCATCTTTAAGAGAAAATCCACTAACATGAAAAAACTGATTCAACTTTTATAAATAACAGAACTTTACTGAGAATTAACCAAAAAATGCATAGATTGCAAAATATGACTTAAGTTATTTGACCTTTATATTAATAAGTAGAAAAATAATCAGGGTTCTGAAATGATGTATATTCAATAGTTAACTTATGTTAACTGTATTTTATCACATTATTATAAATAACATTGTACTTCAATGTTCTCCAGTATGTAAACAAAATTATCAGGAATTTATTTTCACTCATGTGATTATTCTTTTATTTAAAAATGCTCAAGTCAGATATAGTTTCTAAAAAATTTTTATTTAAAGGATGCACTTTATAAGAAATATGTCACTCCCATTATAATATCTATTGTTTAAACATTATAAATCATATTTGTCTTGTTTCAGATCCAGGATATTTTGGCAAAATTTATGAATTAAGTTGAGATTAGTTATTGATTTCTGAAATGAACTTGATAGAGCAAGTGGCATCACTCTTTACTGTGTGGTCAAAGGATACTACATTACTTTTTTTTTTTTTCACACACATCTACTGAAAACTGTGAACACAGAGACACTCATCATGGAGAGTGCACACATGCTTTATTAACCCATCATGTTTTATGGCTTTAAACATCTCGGGAGGGGAGGGTATGCATCTTTTTCTCTGGCTCTACACTTCCTTCACTTCTGCCATTTTTTAAATATTTTATTTATTTTTTTATGAAATCATAGCTGTGTACAGTAATGCAGTCATGGGGTATAGTGTGCTGGTTTTATATACAATTTGAAGTATTTTCACCAAAGTGGTTAACATAGCCTTCATGGCATTTTCTTAGTTATTGTGTTAAGACATTTATAATCTACATTTAGAAAGATTCACATGCACCCTTGTAAGATGGACCATAAGTGTGGTCCCGTCAATCACCCTCCTCCCTCCCCTCCCCTCCCTCTCTCCCATCCTCAAGAATGGAAGAAAAAGTATCCAATGTACTCAGCCCGACTATGAAACTAATCTATAGCTTTCATAAAGCTGTAACCCAATTATAACTAAAGAATACGGGGAAAGGGGAGAGGGAGGGGAGGGGAGAGAGGAGGATGGGTGAAAGGAGGGTGATTAGTGACCATGCCTATGGTGCATCTTACAAGGGTACATGTGAAACTTTGTAAATATAGGATGTAAATGTCTTAACACAATAACAAAGAAAATGCCATGAAGGCTATTTTAACCAGTTTGATGAAAATACTTCAAATTGTATATAAAACCAGCACATTGTACCTCATGACTACATTAATGTACACAGCTATGATTTAATTACAAAAAAATGTAAACATTGTTGAAATTCAAGAAGCAATTTGAGAATAAGAAACTTTTGAAAGGGCTCGGCACCTGTGGCTCAATCGGCTAAGGCGCCAGCCACGTACACCTAAGGTGGCAGGTTCAAATCCCCAGCCTGGGCCCACCAAACAACCATGATGGCTGCAACCAAAAAATGGCCAGGCGTTGTGGCAGGCGCCTGTGGTCCCAGCTACTTGGGAGATGGAGGCAGGAGAGACTCGCTTGAGCCCAGGAGTTGGAGGTTGCTATGAGCTGTGATGCCATGGCACTCTACCCAGGGGGATAGCTTGAGGCTCCGTCTCAAAAAAAAGAAAGAAACTTTTGGAAGAAGAGAAAGAGATGGTTTGTGGAAGCAAACTAATTAGAGAGTTAAATGCTAAATGTTAAAATAACCTAAGAGATATACGAATATTGCTGGTAGGTATATACAAAGAGAGAAGGGTTCCTTTAAGCAAGTAGGAGTAACGTGTAAAATGTGAAGTAATGTGAGTATAGTAATGTCTTAGTGACTTCATTTCTGAGAGTCACTCTTTAGTTATTTCTAAAAGACTAATAATTCTCAGTTTCCCTCTGATGACAGCTGGTTTTATAACAATGCAAATATACTTAATATACCATATTAATATATACCATACCATAAGCATGGTAGCTTATGCCTATAATTCTAGCACTTTGGGAGACTAAGGCAGGAGGATTGCATGAGCCTAGAAGTTTGAGACCAGACTGGCAATAGTGAGATCTCATCTCTACAAAAAAAGTGAAAAAATTAGCCAGATGTGGAAGTGTGCACCTGTAGTCCTCAGGAAGCTGAGGCAGGAGAATCACTTGAGCCTAGGAATTATAGGCTGGAGTGAGCTGTGATGACACCATTGGGTTCTAGCCCAGGCAGCAGAGGCAGGCCCTGACTCCAATAAATAAATAATAAGTAAAAGTTAAAATGATAAATTTTGTTATATGCATTTTAGCACAATTATTTTAAGCTGCCCAAATAAGAAAAGGAACAACAGTAGCTAGGCACAATGGCTCACATCTGTAAACCCACACTTTGGGAGGCTGAGGCCAGAGATTGATTGACCCAGGAGTTTAAGACTAGCCTGGACAATACAGTGAGACCCCATCTCTAAAAAAATAAGGTGGGAGTGAAAGAACCCTGAACCTGATAGACCAACCAAAAAAAAAAAAATGACCAGGCTCGGCGCCTGTAGCTCAGTGGTTAGGGCGCCATCCACCTGCACCAAGGCTAGCTGGTTTGAACCCAGCCCAGCCTTGCTAAACAACAATGACAACTGCAACAACAACAAAAAACAAACAAAAAAACAGCTGGGTGTTGTGGCAGGCGCCTGTAGTCCCAGCTATTTGGGAGGCTGAGGCAACAGAATCACTTGAGCCCAAGGGTTGGAGGTTGCTGTGAGCTGTGACCCCACAGCACTCTACCAAGGGCAACATAGTGAGGCTCTGTCTCAAAAAAAAAAAAAAAAAAAGAATGACCAGTTGAGCCTGTCTCCTAATAGATAAGCAGTGTAAAGTGGGGCAGACTTTGCCATCACCCAGATCTGGGTTCATTGAGTTCAAATCATTTATCTTTCAGTACCTTGTGATCCAAGAAAAGCAATGATTTTTAAAATTCCCTTTCCTAACTTTTAAGGGGATAATATCACATACCTGTAGAGTGAAGATTTGTTTAAAATTTATGTAAAATGCCTAGTAAGTTCAAGGTTTTTCTTTACAAAATTGTTACTTCCTCCAAAGTTTCCATTACTAAATTAGTCCCATGAAGTGAACTAATGAACACTCTTAGTATGAATTCTTACTTTTCATGAACACTCAGAGAAGAGATGAACATGGAGGTATGTCAAGAGGGAAACACAAGAACTGGTCAGAAGACTCTTTAAATTCCACTGCCTTCAAGTGCAAGTGTAGGTGAGCAGTAGCATTTTACTTCAGTGTCAGTTTATTCTAACTAGAAAATAAAGGTCATTAACACTGTGCAGCTACAGAACAGAATTCAAACCTAAACAAACCCGAGAGTCCTACTGCTACTTAAATAGAGGAGGATGCTGAAGCTCATAGAGATTAACTGGCTTTCCTGAAAGTCTTACAGCTGATGAATGATAGAGCCAGGATTTGACTTTGTTTTGTGTCAGGAGTGACCATCAGAAGTATCACATCTTTGGAGTACGTTGTAACACAAGAAGAGAGATGACAACACACAAAGAGAATGGTCAGGTGCAAATAAAAACAAAACCTCTGTGTAAATTTTCAGTGTGGAGTAAGATTGTCCATTTGCTCAAAGGTGCAAAGTCTTAGATAAGGATAACTTTATTCATAAAGAAAATCCTTTATCTTAATTCTTTTGGGCTGCTATAACAAAAACACCATAAACTGGGTTGCTTATAAACAACAGAAATTTTATCTCTTAAGCTTCTAGAGGCTGGGACGTCCAAGATCAAGGTGTTTAGGCAGTGCCTGTGGCTCAGTGAGTGGGGTGCTGGCCCCATATACCGAGGGTGGCGAGTTCAAACCCAGCCCCAGCCAAACTGCAATAAAAAAAATAGCCAGTTGTTGTGGCAGGTGCCTATAGTCCCAGCTACTCAGAAGGCTGAGGCAGGAGAATCGCCTAGGCCCAAGAGGTGGAGGTTGCTGTGAGCTGTGACACCACGGCACTCTGCTGAGGGCAACAGAGTGAGACTCTGTCTCCAAAGAAAAAGAAAAAAAAGAAAAAGATCAAGGTGTTTAGTGAGGACTTGTTCTCTGCTGTATAGGTGGCACCTTCTTGCTCTGTCCTCACGTGGTGGATGGGGAAGGCAGCTCTCTGGGAGCTCTTCTGATCCTATTCATGAGGCTCCAACTTCGTGAGCTGGTTACCTCTCAGAGGCTCCACTTCCAAGTGCCATCATATTTGGGATAAAGTTTCACCATGGGAATTTTGAGAGGACACAAACATTCAGACCATAGTACCCTTCAATCTGGAAAATTTAAGACTCAATTAAATAATTCTTAGATCTTTTTTTTTTTTTTTGAGACAGAGCCTCAAGCTATCCCCCTGGGTAGAGTGCTGTGGCATCACAGCTCACAACAACCTCCAACTCCTGGGCTCAAGCGAGTCTCCTGCCTCAGCCTCCCAAGTAGCTGGGACCACAGGTGCCCACCACAAC
>CAUYQV010035498.1:0-21571 GCA_963574575.1 Galagoides demidoff | reverse complement strand
TCAAATGCTTTTTCTGCATCTATTGAGAGAATCATAAAGTCCTTATTTTTGCTTTATTGATACGGTGAGTTACATTTATGGATTTGCAAATGTTAAACCAGCCTTACATCCCTGGGGTGAATATAATTTTTTTTTTTTTTTGGTGCAGTTTTTGGCCAGGGCTGGGTCTGAACCCACTACCTCCAGTATACGGGGCCAGCGCTCTACTCTACTCCTTGAGCCACAGGCACCACCTGAGGAAATAGAATTCTTATGCATTGCTAGAGACTAAAATGGTACAGCCACTGTGGAAAACATTGTGGCAATTCATCAAAAAATTAAACAGAATTAACCTATAACCCACCAATTCCACTTCTGGGTATACACCCCAAAATATTGAAATCATATAAGCATAGTCTCAAAGAGATGGTTATGCACTTATGTAAGTCACTGCATTATTCATAGTAGCCAAAAGGTGGAGCAACCTAAGTGTCCACTGACAGATGAATGGATAAACAAAATGTGATATACACATACGATATGCTGCTACTTAGCCTTAAAAAGGAATGGAATTTTGACACATGCTACAACATAGAGGAACCTTAAAGATATTATGCTAAGTGAAATAAGTTGTCCAAATAAAACTAAAGAGGAAAATGTCACCTGATTCCACGTACAGAAGCTTCCTAGGGTAGTCAGATTCATAGAGACAAAAAGTAGAAAGGTGGCTGTCAGGGCTGGCAGGAGAGGAGAGTTAGTGTGAGCAGATGAAAAAGGTCTGGAGAGAGATGGTGTGGTCCTTGCACAACAATGGGAATGTATTTAATGGTGTGGTCCTTGCACAACAATGGGAATGTATTTAACCGCATACTTAAATTGTGAAAGCATTAAATTTCATGTTACATATATTTTAATGAAAAACACTAAAAATTTGCTAAAACTTCTGGAAAAAGTCAAAATTGAAAACTCTTCAGGTGACTGAGGAAGTGTGAGGAACTATGAATTGAAAAGAATTTTTGGCAGCAAATTGCTTATCAACATAATATCCATTTATCTTTTGACGTTACTCTTCCAAGTGAATTTAATATCTTAATGTGAGATGCTATACTAAGAGTTCAGAAGATAAAAGTGCACATGTTTCATCTCTGATACTTATGAGCCACCTTTATACAATTTTTCATTGTACATATATATATTTCATGCCTTTGAATCAACAGGAATGCATATATATATATATGTATATGTATAATTGTGGAGATAATAAAGCACAAATCCTTATTCAAGTGGTTGACATATCTGGTAGCAAGTGAGGGCTAAGAAGATGTTTCTGCCTTTGATATACCACTACAATTTAAATCATTTTGCTTTGCCTCAATAGTTCTCTGGACCCAATTTCCCTACTGGATGTTACCATGAGAATCTGCTGCTCAAGTGTGATAAACACTTATGTAGGACTGCATGCCAAAGCAATTGCTAAAGTGTATCACCAGAGATACCTCCACCCCAGTGACTCTCCCTCCTAGTCATATTTCAAACATGTAATCAACATGAGGAAAATCATTTCTTTCATAAGGAACAATACAAAAACTCTTAGGAAAGGCTATGCATTAAACCAAAACTTATCTATTTAAAGGTATAACGCAGAAGTTAGAAGGTAGAAATACCTCTGAACACTTGAAGGAAAAACATCAAGGGAACAGAAAATGCTCTGCAAAAAAAAGCAAAATCAGCTAAAAATAAACTTCTACTTTATACTAACAAAAATCTTCAGGAGGGGGTACATATTACCTTTTGCTATGATTAATAATTTTTCTTCTAGTTGAAGCTGGAATCTCTGCCTTTCCACTTCATCTGCACTGAATTTATAGTAGAAAAAAAAAGTAATTTCCTTAGATCCATCTATTCACACAGGAAAAGTAAGTCTATGTTATTGACTGATTTCATTCAAAGACTGAAAAGAAGAGGTCATATTTTTCAAGGCTCCAAGAACTTGTGAAGCCCATGAAGATTAACATATGACAGATAGAACACCATTGCATATTAGTTTGGTGTTTGTCTACAAAGAGCTTTTGCCGTTGGCAGAGGTGACAGCATGGTTTCCTGATGTTAGAAGGAAGTACTGCCTGGGGTGTTAACTTAATAACAATGATTGCTGTGAGCCTAGCCAAACTAAGGGGTAGTCTAACTGGGCTGCTATTGGAAACCAACTAAAAAGGATACTAAAATGTTAATGAAAATGGTGGCCAGTGAACTAAGATCTCCACATGGGATTTCTTATATATTTGTCAAGAGGTCAATTGGCCCTGATTTCCCTGAACCAGCATGCTAAAGTGGAAATAAAACTCACTTATCATCTACACTGGCCTGACTTTATTTAGAATTTTTGTCACAGACATATGTAGGCTGTATGCTGCAACTCCAGGTCTAAATTCCTGGGACCAAAAAAAGCCATAGTTGCCTGAAATTGCAGGCACAGGGCAGATTACCAGAAGAGATGATGTATACGTCTATCTAAAAATGGAAACTATTCATCAGGTCTCCAAAGAAGTTATTCAATTGAGAAGAATCACAAAATAAAACCGAAGAGGAAAAATTGGAAAGTACTTTAACTACTTAAAATGTGGAAGTGGAGGGTACATGGTGAAAAAGGTAAGTTATCAACATTATCTCTGTAGTGGGTTTGCTACATGATAATGAGTAATGAAAAAGCTGTAAAAAACAATTCCAAATAATTTGAAATATTATGCCATATCTTGCCAACTTCCTCATATGAAGACAAAATATACTAATAGAAAGTTGGCTTACCTTACACTGTCTTAAAATGTTTAAAATATTTATTTTTTATGTGTTTTGGGTAATTTTTTTATTTTATTTTTTTCAAATTAATGCAAGGGTACAATTTTTAGGTTACATTGTTCTCACTTCCAGGGTAAAGTTCCATTTGTAGAAGAGCCCCTCACCCAGAGGGCATGGTATACACCTCACAATGTGCACATATGGTGAGATCCCACCTCAGGCCCTCCTGCCTTCTGCCAAACATCCTGCCCCCGACCCCCACTTCCCTCTACCCCAGAGCTGGACTATATTAGTATTTTATTGTTCTTATGAGCATGTAATTGTTTATATAACGATTTCACATTAGGATGGAGTACTTGGGATATTTATTTTTCCATTCTTGTATTACTTTACTAAGAAGAATGTATTTCAACTACATCCAGGTAAATGTAAAAGATGTAAAGTCTCCATCTTTTTAATGGCTAAATAATATTCCATGGTATACATATACCACAGTTTGTTGATCCATTCATGGGTTGATGGGCATTTAGGTTGCTTCCACAACCTGGCAATTATGAATTAAGCTGCAGTAAACATTCTAATGCAAATGTCTTTGTGGTAAAATGATTTATGTTATTCTGGGAGGATACCTAGGTAATGGGATTGCAAGGTCAAATGGGAGGTCTACTTTTAGTTCTTTGAGGATTCTCCATACATCTCTCCAAGGCTGTATTAGTTTACAATCCCACCAGCAGTACAGAAGCATTCCCTTCACTCCACATCCATGCCAGCATCTGGTGTTTTGGGACTTTGTGATGTGGGCTAATCTTGCTGGCGTTAGATGATATCTTAGAGTGGTTTTGATTTGCATTTCTCTGATGATTAAAGACAATGAGGATTTTTTCCATGTGTTTGTTGATCATTCATCTGTCATCCTTGGAGAAGTTTCTGATCAAATCTCTTTCCCACTTATAGAGAGGGTTGGTCGCACTTTTCTTATTGTTTAATTTGAGTTCTCTGTTGATTCTAGTTATCAGGCCTTTGTCAGATTCATAACATGCAAAATTCTTCTCCCATTCCAAAGGCTGTCTGTTTGCTTTGTTTGTGGTACCCTTAGCTATGCAAAGGCTTGTTAGCTTGATCATATCCCAGTTATTTATTTTTGGTGTTGTTGCAATTGCTAAGGGGGTCTTCCTCATAAAGTTTTTTCCCAGGTCAGTATCTTCAAGTGTTTTTCCCATACGCTCCTCCAAAAATTTTATTGTTTTGTATCTTAAATTTAGATCTTTTATCCAATGAGAATCAATTTTTGCCAATGGTGAGAGGTGGGGTCCAGTTTCAAAAAATGCAAAATTAAATGAATAAAGTCAAATATTCAATGAAATTAAATATCCAAGTATTTTAAATCAATTTGAAATGGACCTCAATAGTCAGTTTAGGATACCTAAAATGTCAGTCTAACCCAGGTTATGAAAACTAATGTTATAAGCACCATTATTAAATGCATATTATTATTGCAATAAGAATAGTAGAGAACAACTGGAATAAGACTAAAAAATAGATAATTATGTCCTTCTTGAATACTGATTGACCTATTTTGTTAGAGATTTTTGAGGTGGCATTTCAATGTGGACACCAGGCTATCAACTTATCCTACTGCCTATTTATAACTGAATGTTTCCTAAGTATCTAGTACATGGATAATCTGTGCTTACACGATGAGAAATCCATAAAAGGAAAAGAAAAAAATTATAAAAATTATATCTAAGGAAGACAAGAACAAATAAGCTCAAGTCAACAAATAGGTTAATAAGAATTTGGTAACTTTAGTACTACTTGTTCCATTGCAATTGCCTTGATGAAGTGTCCAAGAATAACTCACTTCCTGCTAGACTTCCAAAGATTCCTAGAACAGTCTTAATTCCTGTGAAGTCCTCCATTTTGAGGGAAGAACTATTCCTTTGATTTTAAAGTTCATAATTACATGGGAGATGAGCAATAGACTAATATATTTTTTTTAAACTTAGCTACTGTATTAACTGAGGCCTGAATTGCTGAGCTGGACACACTATTGCCTCTCCCTCCACTGCCCACCCTTTATGCCATACATTGAAAAGTAATTTGAGGTCATTTTTACCATTCAGTAAGCCCTGGACGTAGGAATAATAATAAGAACAAACAGTCCAAATTGTAAATCTTTATTGGGCATTTAGAAAATTCCACGGTCTCTGCTAAGCTCTTAAAGCCTTTAATCTTTACAATCACACTACAGCATATGTCCCCACAATAAATGATAATACTCCTGTTTTACAAAATGAGAACATTGAGCTTTGGTTAACATGCCTTAAATAGTCTCATAGCCAGTAAATGCCGGAAGAATCAAAGTGAAGGTCTTGAATATTATACTTCACTTATATCATGGGACTGGGGTTTATCTACAAATCAAGTTATTAATAAGTCTAGATATCATTTATAACCCATCATACATAAAATTAGGTAGCAAATGAAAGTGAAGATCAAAGTGTATTCTCAGATAGCCATGCCTTGGCTTGATGTACTATTTGCTACTACTAATGATTTAATTTGAAGAGGAATGAGGCAGAATTGATTTTTTGAAAGCATCTGACCACTGCCTACATAATATTCAATAACTTTTTCCTGTTGGTGGAGATTATTCAGTTGATGCCTGCAATACCATGATCTCAGGGACTTTTGTTTCTTACTCGAGGCCAGGGAGAAAATCTCCTTTGGTGTAAACCTGTCTGTTTATCTTTGGTCAGTTATGGGTCTGGAAAGGGTCAAAAAGAGGGAAGTCTGTGGGAATGGGTTTCTAGAAAGGCTTTGCTTTCTAAATAAAAAGGATCTTTATTACTTTCCTTTTTGCCTGGAATGTGGACATAATGGTTATTGGCACATCAGCCCCTTGTGACTAAGAGATGGCAAGCATTTGAATGGAAGATAACACACAGGGCAGCACACGGAGGATGCAACTGAGCCTGAGCCCCTGACATTACAAGTGAACATCTGCATCAGTCCTGGGCAGCCTACCATTGGGATTTATGTTACGTTATGTACAAAAAAGAAATAAGAAGGCTTTAATTGCTTAAATTACTAGTGATAGGTTTTCACTTATCTGCAGCAGATAAGTGATGCCCAATAACAACTTCAAAACATGATCCACGGCTCGGCGCCTGTGGCTCAATCGGCTAAGGTGCCAGCCACGTACACCTAAGGTGGCAGGTTCAAATCCCCAGCCTGGGCCACCAAACAACAATGATGGCTGCAACCAAAAAAAAAGAAAAATGGCTGGGCGTTGTGGTGGGCGCCTGTGGTCCCAGCTACTTGGGAGGCGGAGGCAGGAGACTCACTCCAGCCCAGGAGTTGGAGGTTGCTATGAGCTGTGATGCCATGGCACTCTACCCAGGGGGATAGCTTGAGGCTCCATCTCAAAAAAAAAAAAAAACATGACCCACAACACGTGCAACTGCCCAGCAACTTTCGCTGGTATAGTTATCACACTAAAAATCCTCAAATCGCAACCCATCTTTGCTGACCCTACCACTGGTACCAGCAAGCTCTTTGACGTCTAGCCTGAGGCTTGAGTTAAAGTCAATGCCTTTGGATTCAGAGGAAAGAAAACTACAGCAAATGACTTCTAGCAACCCCTGGGTATCTGTTTAAGTCATGAAATATCTTGTAGACTTCAGGATAACAGGTTGATTTAAGATTTTATGATCCACTTTAGACCAATAAATACCTAGAATTTTGAAACGAGTCCATGGCAACATTGGCAGTAATGTCTGTGAGTGATCTGAAAAAGAATTTGGAGTGGTAGAATTGTATAAGCATGAGACTTACTGACGTGAGGCCCCGTCCTGATTATAAATTGTAAATGTTACATTTATGGGAGAGTTCACAGCTTTAGTATCTTCATCACCAAACATTTTCCAATTCATTTCTAATGTTCAATCTAATTTGTATGAATCCCTTTACACTCCAAGATTTACTTTATGGATCTCTAACATTTCCCCACAGCGACTGTATAGTAAGCCAAGGAAATAACAATTCAAAGGCTTCTCTATATTTAGGAAAGTTAAGAAAGTGAAACAATTCTGAGAACAATATTTAAGATTCCTAAAAGGCCTCTGGTATTTCATAGCATTTCAGTGTGACTGGAAATAATGATAAAGCACATTTATAGAGATTTATGTTTTTTAAAAAGCTTCTTCCCACTTGATTTGATAGACTTCTGTGTAAAACTTTGGCTTTATTGAAACAATTGTTTCCCACCATAAAAAAATATTAATGTACTGCTTAAAATTTTCAAAATGCTACTGATTTTCTGACCTTGGGAAAGACACTGAAGTGTCAACACAAGCAAAATACACACACTCAACTTGATATATTTGTTGTATCACTTGCAGCTGGAGAAATGCAGTTATTTAAATGGGTATAAATTAGTATTTTGGATTCCCTCAAATTACAATATAAAAGTTACTTTAAACTTTTGGTCGGGAGTACATGTAAGGATGTGTTCACTGCACAGAGAAGACACATCTGCTAGCATCTGAGGTATCTCCATAAGAAACATTTCTATATTATTTTCTTGATGCTTTTCCTGAGTGTGTGTAAATGTCGCTGTCTCTTCACATTTTCAAATATTTTTTATCAATTGACACGCTGAAGACATTTGAAAGCTAACTTATCTGTTGGGAATACTCAGACTCAGAAGTCTATGAAACCCTATTTTAAGTTAAATGATAATACCTAGGCAAACTGAACATGAGTGCTTTTGGTGGTAAAACAATTAGACACTTAATTCCAGAGGAGTTGTTAAAATGAAGTAAGTGATTTTCAAATATATGTGTGAATGCAGAAGCACACACATTTCCCTTCCAGCAGCCAGTAAGTAAACTCGTCTGCAGTTAACATTACATTTAGTCCAACCTTTGCTTATGGAAGAACAACCAATAAAATAATTAAAAATAGATAAATAAGAAGTAATTTACTTTATTTCAACTCTAATATTTTCTACAATTTTGGAATGACCTAAGCTAACATAGCTAACTCCCTCCTAGCATTTGAAAGTCAATTTTCTTGAAGGAAAAGTTAATATGTAAGTAAAGTATAACTACAAAATTATTGGCATTACTATGCATTATTGCTTTATGAACTGGGTATGTGATCCTGTTTATGGAATGACCACTTATGAGAAATTTAAGTTACATAGACTGCTTAGCATTTTGGCAAGATGGAAAATGCAGAAGTCCATTTTTATTAATAGCATCCCCTTTATGAAGCCATCTCAAATGCTTCTCAGTTGCTTTCAGGCACGCTTAATTGGCAAACATGTCTTACTAAAGATAACTTGTTTTGCCATTCAGAGAAAAGCATTCCAGATTTAAAACTCATTGCCTTCACTTTACCATTGATTCTAGCATTAGTCAATTCAAAGAAGCAGTTAAAGTTATTGTTGTAAAAATACTGAGAGTTACTTATAGTATTTATTTATGCCTATCTCTCAGTAGGATAAAATAGCTTATCTTTTCTTTCATTCATTCAATCAACACATATTTATTGAGTTCCAATCCATAGTGTGGAATCTATCGGGGAGTTAAACAAAGATCCTTGCCCTAGTAAACCTATATTCTAGCTTTCAGAGATAGTCAATAAACGATAGAAGTAACAATAAGTAAACAGACACTTTAAACTATAAGTTATTAGATGGCATAGGCTATGGAAAAAAAGCCACAGAGAAGCAGAATAAGGAGGATGGGGATTCAAAAAGGTAGAATGGAACCTGCAATTTCAGGGGGAATGATCAAGTCAGGCCTTATTTCTCATAGTACAAACACTCCCACTATGGTCAATTTCTAGCTACCAAAGATTTGAAAACTGGCTTGCAAAATCCCTGAATACTTAATAATTGATTCTCATTGGTAAAAGCAGGCTCCTGGACAAAACTAATGCACAGACTTGAAGAAACTGAAGATAGCCAAGCAAATATCTTGGGAAAGAGCTTTCCAGAGGAAGAAGCTAGAGCAAAGGCAGGATGGGGTGGGAGGATGATGGGGTGGAGTGAGAAACAGCCGGAGGTCAGCATGCTGCAGCCCCAGGAAAGAAGTGGTGCGGAAGGGAGGAAGTGATAAAGTTTAGAGGGCCATGTAGGCCTTTGCAAGAACTTTCATTTCCAACTTGAGCCAAAGGGGATCCAGTGCATGGTGCTAAGTAGAAAAGTGACATGATCTGACAACATTTTCAAAGGATCCATCTGGTTGCTTTGTTAAGAATAGGTTTCAGGAAAACAAATACAGAAGCGAGATCAATCTGGCAGCTAAGCCACTGATTCAGAGGGCAATGTTTGTTAGCTCAGATCACGGGGGCAATAGAGAGAGAGTGGACTCTATGTAGAGTTAGAAGACAGAACAAAATGACTTTACTGTTGGATTGGAGGTGTGGTGAGGAAAAGAGGAAAGTCAAGGATGATGCTAAAGGTGGGACCTGGGAAGCTGAGAGCTGGAGTTGCCTTTGAATTAGATGGAGAAGGCTGTGGGTGGAGCAGGTTCCAGAGAAAGACCAGGAGTTCAGTTTTTAACACCGTGCATGTAAGATAGCCATTAGACATATCAGCAGAAATATTAGCTGGACTGCTTGAAACATGAATCTGGACTTTGTAGATGTAGGCATATACAATTTGGAGTCACAAAATATAAATGCTATTTAAGATCACACCATTGGAGGAAAATACCAAGGGAATAAGTATACTCACATAGATGAATGAGAACTAAGAACTTAGTTGTGGAGTATTTTAAAACAAAAAGAAGGAGCAAAAAGCACAATCAAAAAAGACTAAGAAAGTCGAGAGAAGCTCAGGGCCAAGCCTGTGTATCAAATCCAGATTCGATACCCCCTCTTATTGAAGCACATTTTTTTTTCTAAAGGATTTTTTACTCATTCGGAAGAGATGGTGCCTAGGATTTAAAACTATAGAATTAATATTGTAATAAAATCATGTTGATTTGATGGTAATACCTGTTACCATAAAAATGATCAAAAGGTCACATCTGTTTTTTATTTTAAAAATTTTTGGTTTTATTTTATTTTAACTGGTGTACAATAATTGTACATATTTATATGGTACAGTGTGATGTTTCTTTGATACAAGTAAATATTGTGTACTGATCAAATCAGGGTGTTTAGTATATTCGTCACCTCACATGGTTAACATTCCTTTGAATGTAGTTAGAATTCTGTCTTCTAATAATTTTGAAAAATATACTGTAATACTGTTAAGTATAGTCACCCTATCATACAGCAGAACACAAGAACTTACTTTGTGTCTATTGTCTGTACTATTTTAAGTAAAGGATGATTCACAGTTATCTTATACTGAAAGCATATCTCTTTTGGTTGGGTTGATGTTCTGGAAGAAATTTCTCACCATTTATTAGAAAAAAAATGTCAGGTAATTATTTTTTTACAAAAGACAATGAGAAATTTCCTCCTTCAATATTTCTAAAGACAACTCTTTCCAGAATATAATATAGTGGGGGGAAGGGTGTTTATTTGTTTTTCTTAAGGTAAGAAACTCCATGTGTTGGGCATCCTTTATATAATCTTTCACTGGGCTGAGTTTTTTAATTTGATTTCACGATATTAATGGGGTACAAATGTTTTTGTTACATGGATTGCTTGGATAATGCTTCAGTCTGAGCTATAAGTGTGCCTGTCACCCAAATAGTGTTCATTGTATCATTTAGGTAGGTTTTTGCCCCGCCTCTCCTCCATCCTCCTCCCTTCTTGATTTCCAATGATTTTCACTTATTTCTGTGCTGATGTGTGCCATTTAATTAGTTCAAAAATTATTAGAGAGTATACGTAGTGTTTGTTTTTCCCTTATTGATAAACTTTGTTTAGGGTAATGGTCTTCAGTTCCATCCAAATTGCTGCAAATACATGAATTCATTCTTTTTAATGGCTGAGTAGTGTGTGCGTATATGTACACACACACACACAGACACACATATATACACATACACACATACACACACACCCCCCATGAACTGATGGGCACTTGGGTTGATTCCACATCTTTGCAGTTGTTAATTGTGCTTCAATAAACATTTGATTATGAGTGTCTTTTTGACTTTCGAATGTCTTTTCTTTGGGTAGATATCCAGTAGTGGGCTTGCGGGATGTAATGGTAGATCTATTTATAGTTCTTTGAGAAATCTCCATACTGTTTTGCATAGACTTTATACTAATTTTCAGCTCCACCAACAGTGTGTAAGTGTTCTTTTCTCTCAGCATCCCTGTATTGTTTTGGAATAAAAGCCTTTCTGATAGGGGTAAGGTGATAGCTCATTATGGTTTTAATTTGCATTTCCCTGATAATTGGTGACATTGAGCACTTTTTCACTTGTTTTTTGACAAATTCTCTTATCTTTTGAAAAGTTTCTGTTTGTACCTTTTGCTCCTCTCCTTTTTTTTTTTTTATAGAGTCTTACTTTGTCACCCTCCTTAGAGTGCTATGGCTCCAGCTCTTGGGCATAGGCAATTCTCTTGCCTCAGCCTCTTGAGTAGCTGGGACTACACTTTTGCCCCCTTTTGAGCTATTTTTTTCTTGCTGATTTGTTTCAGCTCTTTGTAAATTCTGGATATTAGACCTTTATTGGATGTATAGTTTGAAAATATTTTTCCCATTCTGTTGATTGTCCATTTGCTCTGTTGATCATTTCCTTCACTGTGCAGAGGACTTTTAATTTACTCAAGTTCCATTTATTTATTTTTGTTGTTGCTTTGATTGCCTTTGGGTCTTAGTCATAAATTCTTTACCTCACATGGTTAACATTTCCATGGTTAACTCTTCCATAACCTGGAAGAGTTTTTCTAACTTTTCATCCTAAAATTGTTATGGTTTCACACCTGAAATGTAAGTCCTTTATCCATCTTTAATTTTTGAGAGTAGTGAGGAGATAGGGGTCTTGTTTTATTCTTCTGCCTAAGACTGTCTAATTTTCCCAGCAACATTTATTTATTAAATAATGCTTCTTTTCCCCAGTGTATGTTATTGTCTTCTTTGTCACAGAACAGTTAGTTGTAGGTAAATGGTTTAATACCTGAGTTCTCTGTTTTGTTCCGTGGGTCTATGTCTATATTTTTGTACCACACTGTTTTGGTCACTATACTATAGTTTGAAGTCTGATAATGTGTTGCCTCCAGATTTGTTCTTTTTGCTTAATATTGCTCTGGCCATTCAGGGTCATTTTGTTGTTGTTGTTGTTGTTCCAAATGAAGCATAATTATTTTTCTAGGCCTGCAAAATATTATGTTGATATTTTGACAGGGATTAAGTTGATGCTATAAATCACTTTAGGCACTATGGATATTTAAACAATGTTGATTCTACCAATTCATGAACATGATAAGTTCTTCCGTTTCTTTGTGTCATCTGTGATTTCTTTCTTCAGTGTTTTGAAGTTTTCCTTGTAGAGATCTTTCACTTCCTTGGTTAGTATATTCCTAAATACTTTATTTCCTTCATAGCTCTTGTGAATGGTATTGAGTCTTTGATTTGACTCTCAACTGTTATTGATACATAGAAATGCTATTGATTTATGCATATTGATTTTGTAAGCTGAGTCTTTGTTGAATTTATTTGTCAAATCCAGGAGTCTCTTGGTGGAGCCTTTGGGGTTTTTTAGATATGAGATCATTTTGTCAGTGAAAAGCAATAGTTCAACCTTCTTTTTCCTGATTTGGATATACTTCCCTTTATTTCTTTCCTGATTTTGATATATTGCCCTTTATTTATTTCTCTTGCCTGATTGCTCTGGGTAGGACTTCCAGAACTATGTTGAATAGAAGTGGTGACAGGGGGACATGCTTGTCATGTTCCAAGTTTTAGGAGAAATACTTTCAACTTTTCCCCATCCAGTGTGATGTTGGCTATGGGTTTGTCATATTTAGCTTTTATAACTTTGAGATGTCTTCTTTCTATGCCTAGTTTACTGAGGGTTTTAACATGAATGGTTGCTGGATTTTGTCAAATGGTTTTTCTAAATCTATTCAGATGATCATGTGGTCTTTGTTTCTACTTCTGATTATTTAGTGAATCACAATTTTTGATGTACAGTATGTTACACTTTGTATGCCTTGGATAAAGCCCACTTTGGTCACGGTGAATTATTTTTGATGTGCTGTTGAATTTCGTTTGCTAGTATTTTGTTGAGGATTTTTGCATCTATATTCATAAGGGAAATGGATCCTCAGTGTTTTGTTGTTGTTGTGTCCTTTCCTGGATTTGATATCTGGGTGATACTGGCTTCATAGGATGAGTTGGGGGATATTCCCTCCTTCTTGATATTATCAAATGATTTCTATAGTATGAGTCCAGATCTTCCTTGTAGCTCTGGCATAATTTGGCTGTGAATCCTTATGATCTGGAGTAGGGGTCCTCAAACTTTTTAAACAAGGGGCCAGTTCACTGTCCCTCAGACCATTGGAGGACCGGACTACGGGCCCTGGAATGAGTCGCCTGCTAAGCAGGACAGGCAGTGGCGGCAAAAACACCCAGTGAGCCAGATAAATGTCCAAGGTAGTTTGAGGACGCCTGGCTTGAGTTTTATTTTTGCTGGAAGATTTTTATTATTCCTTAATCTTGCTACTCTTTACTGATATGTTACAGAATTCTATTTCTTCCTCAATGTTGGGAGATTGTATGTTTCCAGAAATTTGCACATATCCTCTGTATAGGTGAGTAGAGAGTTTAACAGTATTCACAGTTGATGATTTATATTTCTATAGTACCAATTGCAGAATCTCCTTTTTTATTTCTGATTGAGTTTATGTGGGTCCTTTCTCTTCTATTCCTAGTTAATATAGCAACAGCTGTATCAATTTATCTTTTCGATGAATCAACCTTTAAAAAAATTAATCTTTTGTATTTTTTTTTTTTTTTTTGGCTTTCCATTTGTACTTAGTTCTGTTCTGACCCTGTTATTTCTTTTCTTCTGCTGCTTTTGGGGTTGGTTTACTCTTCTTTTTCTACTTCCTTAATATGTGACATTATCTTGTCAATTTGTGATCTTCATTTTTAATGTAGGCATTTAAGGCTATGGATTTTCCCCTTAGGAATGCTTTTGCAGAATCCCATAGCTTTTGATAGTTTGTGTTCCCTTTGTTGTTCAGTTTAAGGAACCTCTTGTTTTCCATCTTAATTTCATCCTTGACCCAGTAATAACTCAGCAGCTTATAGTTTTATTTCCAGGACTTTGTGTAAATATGTTTCTTTTGTAATTGGTTGCTACTTTCATTCTACTGTGATCTATGAAGATATGGTATCATTTGGAAGTTTTTGAATTTGTTGAGACTTGTTTTGTGGCTATGATGTGATAAGTTTTGAAGAATGTCACATATGCTCCAGTGGTCTCTTTTCCAGTTGTGAATACATTACACTGTCTGATTTACTATAGCTTTACAATAACTTTAAATATGTTTACAAATCAAGTTGTGCCAGTTTATCCTTTTAAAGTTGTATATTAGCATTATATGGTCATATTTTAGTACCAATTGGACAAGTTCTAAAAAATTTTATAGAAATTTTTATTATAATTGGATTGAAACTTTAATTAGGGTAAACTGAAATTTTTATAAAATTGAAGCTTAAATTAATAAATATGGAATGTATACAATTTTTAAAGTCACAATGGCTTTAAATAATGTTGGATAATTTGTTTTCTATATAGGGCTTGCACATGTCGCATCTTAAGGAATTAATTACTTAACTTCTTTTATTAGATCTATTTTCAATTATTTTGTGTTATTAAAACAATATTTTAAAATTACATATTTTTGTTTACATACATCAAGTAGCATTTGCCACCTAATTAATTGTAATAATTCACCCATGTATTCTCTGCTGTTTTTCAAGTATACATTATTATTGTGATTGTATTTTTTTCTTTTCTAACTTTTTAAAACAACTTTTTTGAGATATAATTACCATAACATACATATATTTTTCTTTCTAAGGTATAAAATTCCATAGTCTTATTAGTATAATCACAGAGTCATACAACCATTACCACAAATCAGTTTTAGACATTTTCATCTGCCTTTCACAAATGTTCCCTTCATTTTCCTTTAATTCTTTCTCTAGCCCTTGGCAACCACTAATGCATTCTCTAGCTCTATAGATTTGCCTATTCTGGGCATTTTATGTAAATGAAATTATACAATATATAGTCTTTTATGTCTGGTTTCTTTCATGTAATATAATAACATCAAGGTTCATCCATGTTGTGGCATGTATTAGTGCTTTATCCCTTTTTTTGCCAAGTATTTTTCATTGTATAGATATGCAGCATTTTATTTATTCCTTCATGAGTGAGACACATTGTGTTGCTTTTACTTTCTGGCAATTAACACAGTTGCTTGAATGTATGGATATGCTTTTAATGAATAATTGCTTTCCTCTTGTCTCTATATCTAGTAATAAATTCTGGGTCACATAGTAATTCTGTATTTAAAATTTTGAAGAACTGCAAAATTGTTTATCACAACAGTCATACACTTCACATTCCCCTGAGGAATATATTATAATGATTCCTCATATTTACCTTGATGTTAGCCATCATAGCAGGATTTCATGGATCACGTGGTTTCATGTGCTGATTGGTCATTGGTGTATCTTCTTTAGAGAAATGCCTAGGCAGATCTCTATTCACTTTTTTTTTTTTTTGCAGTTTTTGGCTGAGGCTTGGTTTGAATCCAGCACCTCCAGCATATGGGGCCAGCACCCTACTCCTTTGAGCCACAGGTGCTGCCTTCTATTCACTTTTTAGTTGTGTTGTCTTTTAATCATTGAGTTGTTAGAGTTTTTATAAGTCCCTTGATAGGTAAATTATTTTAAAATATTTTCTTCCGTTGTATAGTTTGTCTTTTTATGTTTTTGATGGTGTTTAATTTTGAGCAAATCAATTTGTCTATTTTTTATATTGTCACTTCTGGTTTTGGTATTATGCCTAAGAAATAATTACCTAACCTAATGAGATGAAGATCTATTTGTTTTCTTCTTAGAGTATTGTAGTTTTAGCTCTACTCTAATGTTATGGTCTATTTGGCATTTTTATACATAGTATCATAAAAGGTCAACTTCATTTTTTTTTCCAGTAAAAAGCCAGTTATTCAGTATGTTTCTGCCATTGAATTGTCTTTGCATCCTTACAAAAACCTAACTGACTTTATATATTTACTTTGATTACATTTCTGAAGTGACTAGAAATTATAATACAGTGTTGAACATGATCCAGCTATCCTTTATTTGTGCCTGATCTTCTGTAAGTCTTTTGTTTGTTTGTTTCTAAATTCCCTTTTATCAGGTTGGAGTATGCCTTTATAGTTTTCATTTCATCAGAGATTTTATCTCAAGTAGATTTAAAATTTTATTAGGTACTTTGTATTCATTGCATTAATCAGAGTTCTCCAGAGAAAAAAGAATCAATAGAAAATGTATAAAGGGATTTATTATAAGGAACTGGCTTATGCAATTAGAGGAACTACCAAGTTCAAAATCTGCAGAACTGATGTCCCAGTTTGAAGGCCATGAGGCAAAAAGAGCTGAGCTCCTGAGTTTAAAGGCTATCAGGTAGGAGAATTTTCTTTTATTCTGGGGAGAGTCAACCTCTATTACTCTATTCAGACCTTCAAGGGATTGAATGAAGCCCACTCACATTTTAGACATTACTCAGTCTACTGATTAAATGCTAATCATACAAAAACACCCTAAAAGAAAGATCTAGAACTTTTGGCCAAATACCTGAGTATCCCATGGCCCAATCAAGTTGACACATAAAATTGACCATCACATTCACATATTGAGGCGATCTATGACTTTCTCTTTTCATGTGAATTACTTATATATATAACTTGATTTTCTTTTTATTGAATTTTTCATCAATATTTCTAAGTGAGATTTACCTATGGTTTGCATTTCTTTAACACTCATTTACATTTTGAAGAATAGTTAACTAAGCCACTAAAAATGAGTAGGAAGCATTTTCTATTTCTCTCTGTTCTGGAATAATTTGTATAATATTAGATTTGCTTTATTGTTTGTTTGTTTGTTTAGACAGTTTCACTTTGTTGCCCTTGGTAGAATGCCATGGCATCATAGCTCACAGCAACCTCAAACTCTTGGGCTCAAGCAATCCTCTTGCCTCAGCCTCTGAAGTAGCTGGGACTACAGGCCCCCACTACAATGCCCACCTATTTTTAGAGACAAAGTCTCACTCTTACTCAGGCTGGTCTCAAACTCCTGAGCTCAAGTAATCCACCCACATTGGCCTCTGAGAGTGCTAGGATTACAAACATGAGCCACCGTGCTGGCCAATTTATTTTGTGAATATTAAGAACTTGTTTCTAAAAACTGAACCTAGTATTTCTACTTAGAAAAAAATTTTTAACCACTATTTTAGTTTCTTTCAATAGTTATTGGGACTATTAATATGTTTTATATTCATAGTTAGTTAGACTTCCTAGGAAAACTTACTATGGCTAAGTTTTCAAATTTGATGACATATCTCTTCAAAATCTTCTTTTACTATCTGTTCTTTATTTCCCCTTTATTACTTCTAAATAATGCTCGTTCATGCCTTCTCTCATTTTCTTAATTAGTCTCATCAAGTTTGCCAATTTCTGAGTCTTTTCATATATAAATCTATCTGATTTATATCTCTGAATCATGGTTGTTTTCCATTGACTTACAGAGCCAGATGTTAAGTATTTTGACTATGCAAGATTCGTGGTCTCTATAATAATGACTCAGCCTAAAACTGTGGCATAAAAGCCACCACAGTAGATAAGGAAATAAATAGATGTGGCTGAATCCCAAAAAAATTTCATTTACAAAAACAGGCATCTGGCTCCTAGACTATCATTTGCTTATCTCTCTTCTACTTCATTAATTTCTCCTCTTATTTATTTTAATTATTTATGCTTTCATGGGAGTTTTCTCTAAAGACCTTTTCCCCCAGTTCTCCAGCTGATGATTAAACCATTAATTTTGGGCTTTCTTTTTTCTCTAATATTTTGTTATTAGAAATAAATAATATTTAAAATGCAGCACATTAGTGGAATCGCATAGGTTTTCACACATAAAAATTTCATTGAGTTTTTTCTAAATATTTTCCAGTTTCTTTTATTTTCTCTTTTTCTTCTTTCTTTTTTTTTTTTGGCCGGGGCTGGGTTTGAACCTCCAGCATATGGGGCCAACACCCTACCCTTCTGAGCCACAGGCGCCACCCTCTTTTATTTTCTCTTTGACAAATAAATTATTTAAAGATATCTTTCAATTTTTTTAATTTAAAAATCTTCTTTTGTCATTTATGTCTAAAAAATAATTTTATTAGGGTCCAAGAATAAATTCTCCACAAGTTATTGAAACTTTCTTTGTGTCTCATTTTGTGAGCAAATTCATTATTCTTTCATGTGAATACGAAAAGGATAATTGTTCTACTATTGTTGGACACAAATTTCAATAAATGAATATTATATTGAAGAGTACTCATTGCCTTGTTCCAAAGCCTTCTTTGTCTACTCAATCTATCAATTATTGAGAAAGTTGAGTTATCGTCTCCTGAGAATAAAGAGATAAATTTATAACATTTTTATTTTCCTTGTGACATAAATCATTGGGTCTTAAATTTACTCTAATATTTACCTTATACTATATAGTTACTCTACATTTTCTGTTTTCTTTTCTTCAAATTTGTTGTTTTCCTTTCATCTTTTTATTTTTCTCCCTCCTGCTTTGACGTTATACATTCTAATATTATTCTTCTAGTGATTGCCCTAGGAATTTCATATGTATACTTAATTTATTGTAGTCCGATTTGATCAATATTTATTACCTGATTCCAAAGCAATCCTAGATCTTTAGAATACTCTGTCACAGTTATTACCTTCTAACTTACATGCTGGTATTATGTATTTTACTAATATTTTCACCCCAGAGATATTATTATTACCACTTTGTAAAATAATTGGTTGCTTAGAATTTTCCACATATTTAGCCCTTTCTCTGATCTCTCTGCCTTCTATTTTTTCGTTGAAAAATAAATTGTCTACCTAACTTATTTTGAAATATAATTTTTCCAACAATTTTTAATATTTGTCCTGTCTTTCTATACTTTCATTACAATACAATAATTATGTAACTGAGACAAACCTTGAAGAGCTGGCAGTTGGAGGCTGCTTGTTGTCCTCCCATAAAGTGAGATCTGCATGGCACATCTTGTCGACCACAGTCCTGACACCATGCTTGGCTCTATGGATGGTGCCTGTGGCATGCTTTTTAGAATGACATTCTGAGTTAAAAGATGGGGACTTAGATTTTGTTTTATTTTTACATATTCCTGAAGTTTCCAATTAGGCTGCCCACTACAACACTTCACTTGGTTACAAACATTCAGCCTCAGCTAAAGCCTGGAATCCCCAATTCCCCAAGAAACTGGTCTTGTTACATTAACAAATATTATTTTTAGGTTTTCCTTTTCAGTTATGTGTAGGTGTATATCCCAACAAAAAACTACACACATGTAAAGTAGCATCATTACTTTGTGAATTAGAAAAGATTAGATTTGTCCAATAAAGAAAAAAGGATTGTCTTACATTCCTTACCTCTGAAAAATGACATCCATTTTTTTAAAAAATAAAATTGCATAGATTATATGAAGTATTATGAGGCGCATACTGAGGATGTGTGCAAATGAAGCCAAGGAGTAGGTTGAGCTCCTGAGAGGTAAATAAGGAGATTAAGAATACTGTAGTCATATGGAATGTTAGTATTTTCCTTTAATAATGGAAAACCTAATTTTATGAAACCATAATAAATAAATGGCTATTTTTAATAATTTCATTGTACTATTTTTAGTGTTGATATTTTAAAAATGCAAATATTCTGTGATTTTCTAGAATTGGCAAGAGTACATCAATGCTATTTTTGGGAAAAGTTCTTCCCTAATATTTTTTTGCTCTGTGCATGTGTCTCTGTGTGTGTGTATGTGCACCTTGAATAAAGTAAATTATTTCCAGAAAAAAATGTTATGAAGATTCATCTTCTAAAGCCTTCTCTTCAATCTTTGTCTTTGAAAATTTTTGATTCTTTGAGCCAAAGAAATGAGAGAATGTGTATCGTATATGCCAAAAAGAACAAGATGTGTTTGCCTTTTATAGACCCTTCCCAGAATATCAAGAGTATAAGGTAGTATACTTGAGGTAGTAAAAGTCAGGTAAGATACTGGCTTCTACAAAAAATTTTGGCCTAAACATTCATAATTTATAAATTGTACACCACATCCCAGGCCCCTAGTGCCTTAAAAGGCATTGATATCTGCAAGCGTTAGTGGCCGTAGTAGCAGTTAAGGAGTGTCCAAAATCTTCTACTCAACAGCCACAAAACATTTTCCAGTGTCTTGATGTTTATTGTCATAGTGCAAAATGTTTTGTACTGTAGGTAATGTGGCTATTTAAACTCATCATCCTTGGGCAAAATATTCTTTCTTGGGTCTGGAATTCATCATCTCAACATTTGTTCTTTTTGTCCATGTTGTTTCATTTTTTTAAAAAATTACAATTATTTTATGAATTGTACCAAACCTGCATAACAATAAAATGGTGACTTATTCTAACAACTGCCAGACTTTGGTTCTTTTCAAGAGTATTGTGGCTGTTTCTATGCATTATTGTTCCTCAAAATGTACATCATATTATACTCAGAATGCAGTGTCTTGATTGATTTGCAGCCAGATTGACAAAAAACACAACAGTCATGACAAACTTTCCTAGTTCAACTTAATGGAGTGTTAACTGAGAAGCATAATTTTGACCTTTTAATGATGGGGGCTTTGGCATTTTTTCCAAATGGCACTATCCAAGGGAAAGGAAGTGATTTCTATTAACCTATAGGACAGACTTAATTGGGAAAACTGTCTAATTGAGACATCTTCCAGATACTTCCATTTAAACATAATGATGTCTAATGGTAGTAACTGCCACTTAATTAGGAAGTTGATTCTGCTACATTAGAAAGCACTCACACCACTGAAGGATCTTGCTTATCTATTAAAGGGGAAAATTTCCCATAGGTTCAGAAATTAAATGTTCACTTTTCTTCAGTCTCAAAACTTGTGATACGGAAGATACTTCCTAGTATTTTAGCTCCAACATCATTCTGAAATTTTAATGAATAATGGTTGATTAACCTAATTAAGACAATTTTTGCCTGGAATATTATCTTGGAAAATAATGAGTATTTACCAGTGTCTCTGCTTTGTCAGGAACTACATTATAGATTTAAACAAATGATGTCTCCTTTGATCTTAAGAAGATATCATTGCCCTTATTTTACAAATGGAGAACCTGAAACTCAAAAGGGTTAAGTAACTTGCTTAAGACTACATAACCAATAAAAGTCCAAGTGAAGCAATGAACATGTAAATTCCTCAATTTAATTATTCTGCATTGCTTTCATAATATCACTGTATACTTTATAAATACCTATAGCTTTAATTTGTTAATTTAACTCTAAAAAATAAAATAAGTAAAGTAAAATATCCTGATGAGTTTCAAGCCTTAATCTCTTTGATTGTTCTTTGTAACTATGGGTTCCTTGATTTTTTTTTTTTTTTTAGAGACAGAGTCTCACTTTGTTGCCCTTATTAGAGTGCTATGAAGTCACAGCTCACAGCAACCTCCGGGCTTAGGCGATTCTCTTGTCTCAGCCTCCCGAGTAGCTGGGACTACAGGTGCCTGCCAC
>CAUYQV010035497.1:0-18583 GCA_963574575.1 Galagoides demidoff | reverse complement strand
TCAATTTCCTCATCTGTAAAATGGGCTTCATAACGCCCTTCTCCTTGGGTTGGTGCAGAGATGAAAATGGAATGCTGGGAAACAGCCCAAGTGCCCATGGACCCATGAATGGATTAACAAATTGTGGTATATGTACACCATAGAATACTATGCGGCAATTAAAAAGATGGAAACTTCACATCTTTTATGTTTACCTGGATGGAGCTGGAACATATTCTTCTTAGTAAAGTATCTCAAGAATGGAAAAAAAAGTATCCAATGTACTCACTACTACTATGAAATCAATATAGAACCACCTATACACTCATATGAATGGCAAAACATAACTATAGTCCAGAAAGTAGAGGGGAAGAGGAGAGGGGAGGGGAGGGGGGATATGGGAGGAGGAAGGCTATTTGGGGGGACCTCATTAAGATGCAGATGCATAATGGAACCTGGCTAAATGCAATGGCTCAAACCTGTAATCCTAGTGTTTTTGGAAGCTGAGCTGGGAGGACTGCTGGAAGCCAGGAGTTTGAGACTAGCCTATGCGACATAGCAAGACCTGTCTCCACAAAAAAAAAAAAAATTAAAAAATTTAGCTGGGCATGGTGGTATGCACCTCTAGTCCCAGATACTCAAGAGGCTAAGACAGGAGGGGTTCTTGAGCCTCAAAGTTTGAGGTTGCAATGAGCTATGATGATGCCACTGCCCAAGTAAAGAGGTGAAGTCTTTAAGAGGTGATTAGGTCATTAAGGTTCTTCCCTCATGAGCAGATT
The DNA here is from genome assembly GCA_963574575.1 of Galagoides demidoff. Lineage (NCBI taxonomy): Eukaryota > Metazoa > Chordata > Mammalia > Primates > Galagidae > Galagoides > Galagoides demidoff. The sequence goes on along the minus strand of CAUYQV010035497.1, from coordinate 17,825 downwards.
AATGCCATCATCTTGGGAGTGGGTTAGTTATTGCAGGAGTGGGCTTCTGATAAAAGGATGAGTTTGGTCTTCTTCTTGTACTATGTTATGACACAGAAGGCGGCCCTCACCAGATGCTGAGATGCCAGAACCAAGCCCTTGGACCTCTCAGTCTCCAGAACTATAAGGTAAATCACTATAAAGTGATTCTATAAATCACTCAGTCTGTCATATTCATTACAGCAACAGAAAGTGAATTAAAGACATTCTTCCAATAAAAACTAATCCTGGCTTGGCGCCTATAGCTCAGGCAGCTAAGGTGCCAGCCACATACGCCAGAGCTAGCAAGTTCAAATCCAGCCCGAGCCTGCCAAACAATAATGAAAACTAAAACAAGAAATAGTTGGGCATTGCAGCGGGCACCTGTGGTCCCAGCTACTTGGGAGACTGAGGCAAGAGAAGTAGTTGGAGGTTGGAAGTTGCTGTGAGCTGTGATGGCACAGCACTCTACCCAGGGCGAAAGCTTCCCAAGGCAACAGCCTGAGGCTCTGTCTCAATAAACATAAATAGGGCAGTGCCTGTGGCTCAAAGGAGTAGGGCCCCATACCTGGCCCCATATACTGGAGGTAGTGGGTTCAAACCCAGCCCCAGCCAAAAACTATAAAAATAAATAAATAAATAAATAAATAAAAATAAAAACTAATCCTGAAACAAGTCCCCCCTTCCCCCCGGAGTTAGAAAGTGACATTCCCTGAAGATGATCTCCTTAGACATCAGCTTTGTTATTCAACCAAGTCCACTACTGGAAAAACTTCTTGGTTTTTTTTTTTGGCCGGGGCTGGGTTTGAACCCGCCACCTCTGGCATATGGGGCCGGTGCCCTACTCCTTTGAGCCACAGACGCCTCCCCCCCCTTTTTTTTTTTTTTTTTGAGACAGAGCCTCAAGTTGTCACCCTGGGTAGAGTGACATGGCATCACGGCTCACAGCAACCTCCAACTCCTGGGTTCAAGCAATTCTCCTGCCTCCACCTCCCAAGTAGCTGGGACTACAGGTGCCCGCCGCAATGCCTGGTTAATTTTTTTTTTTTTTTTTTTTTGGTTGCAGCTGTCACTGTTGTTTGGTAGGGCAGGGCTGGATCCGAACGCGCCAGCTCAGGTATATGTGGCTGGTGTGCCTTAGCTGCTTGAGCCGCAGGTGCCAAGCCAAAAACATTCTTAAATCTACAGGTGTTGGGCGGTGCCTATGGCTCAGTGAGCAGGGCTCTGGCCCCATATGCAGAGGGTGGTGGGCCAAGCTGCAACAACAACAAGAAAAATAGCCAGGCATTGTGGCAGGGGCCTGTAGTCCTAGCTACTTGAGAGGCTGAGACAAGAGAATTGCCTAAGCACAAGAGCTGGAGGTTGCTGTGAGCTATGACACCATAGCACTCTACCAAGGGTGACAAAGTAAGACTCTTGTCTCAAAAAAAAAAAAAAAAAAAAAAAAAATCAGGCTCAGCACCGATAGCTCAAGTGGCTAAGGTGCCAGCCACATACATAGGAGCTGGCAGGTTTGAATCCAGCCTAGCCCACCAAACAACAATGACAACTACAACCCCTCCCCCCCCAAAAAAAAAATAACTGGGCATTGTGGCAAGTGCCTGTAGTCCCAGTTACTTGAGAGGCTGTGGCAAGAGAATCACTTGGGCCCAGGAGATGAAGGTTGCTATGAGCTGTTATGTCAGCACTCTACCCAGGGTGACAGCTTGAGACTCTGTCTCAAACAAAAAAAAAAAAAAAAAATCTACAGGTATTAATAGAAATTTAATTTTAAAATAAATATAAGCATCATGGACTAATAAATGAGTAGGACTTTAAGTTAGAAGAAAAGAAGAACTGAATTCTTGCCCTAGCTTTATTATTAATTAGTTATTTCAATTTGTGTTAAGCACTTTCCCTCTCTGAGGATCAATTTCTCAAGTAAATAAGGCAGTTAGATGCTAGATAAATAAGGTTCACTCCAACTCCTAGAGTTGTATAATATTAAATTTGACTTATATATAAAATTTAATCCTGTTCTCCAAATTTAGATATGTTATTTACAGTTATGGTATTCCAGCTTGAGGGTATGACACAATGAAACTGCCTCAATTGAGCTTAACTTAATTTTACTCTGTGGCTCTCCAGTGAAATTCTTTTTGATAAAATTAAGAACGAGTTAAATCACCAAGCTCAATTATCTAAAATTGAAAATCTCTCTAAAAAAACTTAAAATCACCATCTATTAAACTCCCTAAGGGGAGAGGGAGTTGTCATACTCAAACACGGACTTTAAGCAGACACATTCATGTGATCTCATTTACATTACTCTAAAATTCCCTACTGCTCCATGAAATAGATACAAGAACACAAAAAAGGGAAACTGAGAAACCAATTAAAAAATAACTGAAATAGGGCAGTGCCTGTGGCTCAGTAAGTTGCCAGCCCCATATACTGAGGGTGGTGGGCTCAAACCCGCTCTGGCCAAACTGCAACAACAAAAAATAGCTGGGCGTTGTGGTGGGCACCTGTAGTTCCAGCTACTCGGGAGGCTAAGGCAAGAGAATCGCCTGAGCCCCAGCAGTTGGAGGTTGCTGTGAGCTGTGTGATGCCACGGCACTCTACCAAGGGTGATAAAGTGAGACTCTGTCTCTAAAAAAAATGAATAAAATTAAAATCTTAAAAAAAAAATAACTGAAATAGTCTAGAAGAGAACCAATGATTTGGACCAGGGTGATAGCCCCGGAAATGTTAAGAAGTAGTCTGATTCAAGCAAGCAAACAAAATGATAAGTTTAGGCAGTAAATGGAAGGGGGGGAACCCAGTAACGTAAGAGAGAGCAAGCTAGTTCAGGTGATACTATTTTTAATAGGGTAGTGAGGGAAAAGAAGAAACTGGAGTCACAACATAGACATAGGAAAGAATGAGCCACAGGAAAGAGTGAGCCAATCCCACTCCCTTCTTTAACCTCCAAACCACTCCATTCTTATGACTGTGCACTACATAAGTACTACAAACACATTCATAAAGAGTTTAACTTCTAGTTTGTAAAAAAGCAGTGGCTACACTGCAGTCTAATAAGCCTTAGCAATCAATACCCCTGCATTCCCCTGATAGGAGCCACTGCATGTTTGAAAGGAGGACAAGTATGGGGGTGATACAGTCACAACATGAAGTTCCTATTGAAAGACACTTTGCTGACTGAGAACTTTTCCATCTAACTCAGAATCTGAAGAGTAGTACTGCTTTATGGAGATACCTACTGAACTTTGGCCTACTTTATTACTCATTCATTTGACATGAATCATTAAATAAACTTTGACATTACCCCATTTCCAACATGACAAATAGTAAAGCTTTTGTGCTAAATCTTATGATATATGCTTACATTTCCAATGTGGCTTAAGTTAGGGAAAAATATAAAACTAAGTTGGCTCGGCTCCCATAGCACAGTGGTTACAGCACCAGCCACATACACCAAGGATGGCAGGTTCAAATCCAGCCCAGGCCAGCTAAACAATGACAACTGCAAGAAAAAATAGCCAGGCATTGTGGCAGGTGCCTATAGTCCCACATACTACATGGCTGAGGCAGGAAAATCACTTAAGCCCAAGAGTTTTTTTGTTTTAATATTTTTTATTAAATCATAATTTTGTACTAAGCCCAAGAGTTTGAGGCTGCTGTGAGCTGTGATGCCACAGCACTCTACCAAGAGCAACATAGTGAGACTGTCTCAAAAAAAAGAAAAAATAAATAAATAAAATATATAAAACTAAGCTGCAGAGAAACTCCAAATAGGGAATAATAACAATGAAAAATGACATGAATATTTTTAGAATTTTTCCCCAAACTCCATCAATTTTTATATCTAAAAAAATCTTGTTTTCACACAACATCTACCTGTGCAAGCAATTATTAGTTTTACATAAGAGTGATAACAGAAAGGATAAACAATAATGTAGTTGGCAGGGAGCAGTGGCTGAGGCCTGTCATCCTAGTACTCTATGAAGCTAAAGCAGGGGAGGTGCTTGCAACCAAGAGTTTGAGACCAGCCTGAGAAAAAGCAAGACCTTTTCTCTACAGAATACAAACAGAAATCTTCATACAGTTTCCCATCTTCAAATACTTAATTCTAGAACCTTGCAGGTTTAACATTAACACAAATAGTTTATGTATATCAAAAAATAGGAGAAACCAGGTTCGGGGTTTATGGGATTCTTTGTAGAATTTTTCTGTAAATCTAAAACTTCACAATTTTCCATACAGTTCTTAATAAATAGTTTGTTAAAAAGAGCTATCTTATGAAATCTCAAAAGCATTATGTTAAATGAAAGCCAGACTCAAAAGGTTACATATACTGTATGATGCCGATTCATGTGACATTCTGAGAAAGGCAAACCTACAGGAATGAAAAATCAGTTATCAAGGACTAGGCAGTGGGCAGAAAAGATTTACTACAAAAAAGGCCTAAGGAAATTTTTTTGAGTAATGGTAATATTCTATATCTTAACTGCAGTGGTGACAATTATACAACTTTCTGTTTTTCTTTCTTTTTTTATTTTTCTCAGACAGAGTCCCACTATGTCTCCCTCAGTAGAGTGCTGTTGAGTCACAGCTCACAGCAATCTCAGACCCTTGGGCTTAAGCTATTCTCTTGTCTGAGTCTCCCAAATAGATGGGACTATAGGCACCCAACACAATGCCCAGCTATTTTTCTGTTGCAGTTGTCATTGTTGCTTAGTTGGCCTGGGCTGGGTTCAAACCTGCCAGCCCAGGTGTACATGGCTGATGCCTTAACCACTGCACTACAGGCGCCAAGCCAATTTCAGTTTTTCGTAATTCACAGAACAGCACACCTAAAACAGATGAATTTTATTATATGTAAATTATACCTCAATTAGTATGACTTTTAAAAAAGAATCCTTAACAGTATTAAGGATCCCTTAAAGAATTACATATCATGTTAAGCATTTCAATACACATAGAATTCTACTTTGATAAACGTCATTATGAGATCACCATTGCCATTCCATGTTCCCTGGAACCAAAAAGTACCTTTTCTCATCAAAACAGTTATAAATTATATTATGAACATATATAAAGTGGCTTAGTAAACTCTGTGTAGTTACAGCTACTCAGCGCACATTCATTTTATTTATAGAAATAATTAGGTCTCGGGCGGCACCTATAGCTCAGTGAGTAGGGTGCCGGGTTCACCCATATACTGAGGGTGGCGGGTTCAAACCCAGCCCCAGCCAAACTGCAACAAAAACTAGCCAGGCGTTGTGGCGGGCACCTGTGGTCCCAGCTACTCTGGAGACTGAGGCAAAGAGAATTGCCTAAGTGCAAGAACTGGAGGTTGCTGTGAGCTATGACTTCACAGCACTCTACTGAGGGCGACAAAGTGAGACTCTGTCTCTAAAAAAAAAAAAGAAAGAAAGAAAATAAAGAAATAATTAGGTCTCTTGCAGAGCATATCTTGAGGGGAAAGACACATTTGCATAATTCCTAAATGTTTGAGGGTAATGTATACAATCTAAAATATGTATGGAGTAATGTTAAAATGTAAATAAAACATTTAAATAAAGCGTTTTCCTGTCCCTTAGGCATTTTCAAAACTTTTATTTTTTGCAGTTTAGGCCAGGGCCGGGAACCTGCAATGCCTAGTATATGGGGCCAGCGCCCTACTCCTTGAGCTATAGATGCTACCCTTACCATATTTTGTTTAGCATTTTCAAAACTAAATGGGTGTCTCTCTCTCCCTTCAACATTTTCCCACCTCACCAGAAAGTAAGTACCTTCAATGATTTCCCTCTTCTGCCACTCATTCCCCACCTCCTTTTATCTTGAGAGTATAACTTTTTCCACTCATTCTACAGTAGAATTTTAATGATAATTTCTTCCTGCTTCTACTAGTATGTTCTGAAGGTAAACTGTCAATTTCTGTTCATTTTTAAAAATTTTATTATATGGCCTGTTACAATTAGGATTTCCCATACTGTAAATTTTTTAAATTTATTTTCTTTTTTAAAACATTCCTTTCTCTTCTCACAGTCAAATTCTTTATCAGGTCCCGGGCTCATTTCACAATAGGAACAAGAATTACACTGCTGCTCATTTATGGTCACCAACCTCTCCTTCAGTTCTCCAACCTTCCGCGTCTATCATATTACTGGAGCCACAATGAACTCACAGCACTGACATAAGAATTCCTGAATTATATGAATAATATAAAAGTTCTGACCACTAGCTCATCAACTCCTTACTGGAAGTTGTCTATTTATTCTAATCTTTTACTTCACCGCTATCCTGTCCCCATTATTTCAAGTTAAACCTTATAAATCCTTTTTTAAACCTACACTTCATATAGCCGGGCATGGTGGCAGAACCATATAGCCCCAGCTACTGGGGAGGCTGAGGCCAGGGAATCGATTAAGCCCAAGAGTTTGAGAAGTTATTGTGAGCTAGGAGGTCAGAGCACTCTACCCAGAGTACAGTCAGACTGTCTTAAAAAAAAAAAAAAAAGGTGGTGCCTGTGCCTCAAGGAGTGCAGCGCTGGCGCTGGCCCCATATATCGGGGTTGGCGGGGCCACCCTGGCCCCGGTCCAAAGAAAAAATAAAAAAGCCTAGGCTTTATGTTCCCTTAGCTACTCTACCCAGGGTGACGGCTTGAGGCTCTGTCTCAAAAAAAAAAAAAAAAAAAGAAAAGAAAAGAAAAAGAAGAAATACAAAAAGGTGTATAAATTTCCTTTTAATCCCGTGTGCTCATTGTGTTTTGAATTCACTATGTTAGAAATAACAAATTGCAGAGAAAAGGACAGACACAAAGTATATATCATCAGTATACAAAATAAAGATACCAAAAAGGGCAGCACCTGTGGCTCAAAGGAGTAGGGCGCCGGCCGCATATACTGGGGGTGGGGGGTTCAAACCCCCCCACACCAGCCAAAAAAACAAAAAAACAAAAAAATGTGCCAGGCGTGGTAACTCATGTCTGTGATTCTAGCACTCTGGGAGGCTGAGGTAGGTGGATTGCTCAAGTTCATGAGTTGGAGACCAGCCTGAGCAAAAATAGAAAAACTCTACTAAAAATAGAAAAACTAAGGCAAAAGGATCACTTGAGCCTGAGTTAGAGGTTGCTGTGAACTATGACGCCATGGCACTCTACTCAGGGTGACAGCTTAAGAATGTGTCTCAAAAAGAAAAAAAAAAACGATATCAAAAATGTGACTCCACCACAGTGGCGGGGAAAAAGTTTCCTCTATTTCCAGCCATAATCTTTATGAACAACCTGAAGGCTATCTGCAGCAGTATTTGCAAATATGACCATTATTTCCATCAAAAGATCATCATTCGAATACCATCAAAATGACTATGAATTTTTTTTTTTTTTTGAGACAGAGCCTCGAGCTGTCCCCCTAGGTAGAGTGCTGTGTCATCACAGCTCACAGCAACCTCCAACTCCTGGGCTCAAGTGATTCTCCTGCCTCCACCTCCCAAGTAGCTGGGACTATAGGTGACCGCCACAACACCCAGCTATTTTTTGGTTGGCACCATCATTGTTGTTTGGCGGGCCTGGGCTAGATTTGAACCCGCCAGCTCAGGTGTACGTGGCTGGCGCCTTAGCTGCTTGAGCCGCAGGTGCTGAGCCAATGATTAGGAATTGTAAATTACCATTAATACATTTCTCAAGGAGTTTCTTTTCAAGCAGGAACCCAAGATAAAATACAATTTTCATACTCTAGATCTACACTGTCAAATATGGTTACTATTGAGTGCTTGAAACGTGGCTGTTCTGAATTGAGATGTGTCATGTGTAAAGTACACACCAGATTTCAAAGACCTAGAGGAAAAAAATAATGTAAAATCTCTTACATATTGCGACTCCCATTTGTGGCTCACGTATTAGTACAGGGCAGTCAAATGCAGAATAAGAAAATGAGTATCAGAGGTATTAAGCAGCTTGCTCAACATTTTACTACTTGGTACAAGCAGCGCAGGGCCTGGAATCTGATCACTTTTATCCATCCCACCTCCACTAATAGAAGGAATTCACCCTTTAAAACTCAATTTGAGGGCTGGGTGTGGCAGACTCCAGCTACTTGGGAGGCTAAGGCAAAAGAATCACTTGAGCCCAAGAGTTTGACGTTGCTGTGAGCCTGGCCCTCTATCCAGGGAAATTGAGTGAGACTGTCTCCAACAACAACAAAATCAATTTGAGCATCATATTCTTCATTGGACCCGCTCATTCACTCTCCACCTCCCAGTCCAGGTGACTATATCCTTTTAAGCACTTTGGACCTATCACTGTTAAAATTTATATGTTTGTCTTCCAGATGGACTATAGAACTTCTTGAGGTCAAGCGCTGTCTCATTTTTTTCTATCCCTGGAACCTTTGCAGTGCTGAGCACCCAAGCAAGCCCTCTGAATTCTAAATAGCTTTCAGATGGTTAACTTTTACCCCTACTCAGGTATTCAAATCAAATCATCTACAATATCAGTGTACTGCACTGAAACATTCAACCTTACCATACTCCTGCCTTAAACTCTTTTTGGAATATGGTTGCTAACAAAATGGGTAATTTATGCTATCAAGGTAAGACAAGTTATAAAGCATTTAAAAATGCTCTATATGCCAGGCAAGGTGGCTCACACTTGTTAGTAACCCCAGCACTCTAGGAGACCAAGGCAGGTGGACTGCCTGAACTCACAGGTTCAAGACCAGCCTGAGTAAGTTTGAAACCCTGTCTCTATGGCAGGTGCCTGTAGTCCCAGCTACTCAGGAGGCTGAGACAGAGAATCACTTGAGCCCAAGAATTTGAAGTTCCTGTGAGCTATGACACCACAGCACTCTACCAAAGGTGAAAAAGTTTAATTGTGACTGTCTCAATTTAAAAAAAAAAAAGTGAGACTCAGTCTTTTTTTATATTTTTCTTTATTTTTTTATTATTCTGTTGTTGTTGTTGTTGCAGTTTTGCCAGGGTTGGGTTTGAACTCACCACCCTCGGTATATGGGGCTGATAACCTACTCACTGAGCCACAGGCACCACCCTCAGTCTTTTTTTTAAAAAGTGCTCTATACTACCGCTCTAAAAGTACAGCTCTGATAAGGTTTATGCACTCTTGGGGAAATTTAACACTCTTCAAGCATAAATCAATTTATTCGTGCTTACTAAGTGCAAAAGTTTGAGCTAGAACTAAAGAAAGATTCCTGGACATGGGAATTGATGCAGCAATCTTCAGTTAATTGAAAATTTTACAACTATTAATGGCAGAAGAGAAACAAAAAAAATCATATACAGCTAATTACAGAAAGTTACAGTTGCTTCTAAAATTCCTCACGGTAAGCATGCCAATGCCCATCAAAAGAACATCATATGAGGCTTGGCACCTGTAGCTCAGTGGTTAGGGTGCCAGTCACAGGTGCAGGGCTGGCAGGTTTGAACCTGGCCCAAGCCTGCTAAACAATGACAACTACAACAAAAAAATAGCTGGGTGTTGTGACAGGTGCCTGTAGTCCCAGCTACATGGGAGGCTCAGGCAAGAGAATCACTGAAGCCCAAGAGTTTGAGGTTGCTGTGAGGTGTAAGGCCACAGCACTCTACCCAGGGCTGACATAGTGAGACTCTGTCTTAAAAAGAACATCATATGAGTACTATCAATGATTAGAAGTAAATTATCATTAACCCATTTCTCATAGGAGTTGTTTTCTTTTTTAAGCAGGAACCCAAGATAAAACAGAATTTTCATACTCTACATCTCATATATTCTATAAATACAAAAAACTGTGAAACCAGTGGATGAAAACATTAAAATATATTGCTTGCAAAGAAAACTACAAGCAATACACGTGCAAAACACAAACAGTAACATAGATTTTCTTTCTTTCTTTTTTTTTGAGACAAAGTCTCACTACGTAGCCCTCGGTAGAGTGCTATGGTGTCACAGCAACCTCAAACTCTTGGGCATAAGCGATTCTCTTGCCTCAGCCTCCCAAGTAGCTGGGACTACAGGCACCCTCCACAACACCGGGCTATTTTTTGGTTGCAGTTGTCATTGTTGTTTTAGCTGGCCGGGGCGGGGTTTGAACGTGCCAGCCTCAGTGTATGTGGCCAGCACCCTACCTACTGAGCTACGGGTGTCACCAGTAACAGAGATTTTCATAAGAAAAAAATCTACTCTAGAATCTATAATTTGTCTGGAATTTATGGAATCTGTGGAAGAAACTCCATATATGCTTTGTATCTACATAAAATCACTTTGAACTAATTTTGAGTTAACAAAAACCTCTGTTCTCATTCAGTTGTAATGCTTTTCAATACTTTAACACTGTATTAATATTAAACAAGCTGGTATGGTATTTCCAAAGTTTGTGTATCTCGACTAAGGTCCTTCAGTCTAATTTGCTACAGCGAATAATAGCACCAATCCCAACTATGGCAGAGCTGCTAAAAGAGCCTCTTGTGGAGATCTGAACCGCGAGCCAAGTAGGCAAAGGTACAAAGTCTCTTCTGGAATCAATGTTCTGAACCTCTGCGCGGCCGCCCCCCTTTATGTCTTCCCCACTTCTCTAAAAATAGCTTTCTTTTTCATGCATCTCTCCTATTCCGAGGGATACAATATATTGAACAGTTTTCCCAGCAGAGTTTTTCTCCCTGAACACTCACCTAGAGAGACTTTACGAGTTTTTAATAAGCAATCTTGTTCAAAGAGAAAGGACTCTTTAGTTTCACTCCATTCAAACACCTACTGTTTCAAATATAAGTATAACCTCAATTTCTATCAGGCCAATATAGGGAAGCCTCTCTTTTCCACGTTCTTATCTCCACACTTTTCTCTTTGCTTAGTTTCTCCTTCTTCATTTCCCTCCTCGATCCCTGCTTCCTTCCCCTACCCCACAAACCAACTCCACAGCTGGAGAATCTCATTTTTTAAAGCCAAACAATTTAGTGAGGAAAATAAGTATGTGCTTTTTTTCCTTTCAATTATTTATTGTTCCTTCCGTCACTCAGGAAGAGTTACGCCAATATTTTTAACCTGACCGCCTTCTCAGAAAGATGATGCGCTAAATACACACTGAAATAAGTCTTCCCAAAGTAAGAGGATTCGCAGCAAAAAGCAATCAGGTTGGGAGGGGGGGAGAGAAGAAAAAGGATCTTTAGCCCCCTAAAGCCAGAGATGGGACAGGACAGAAGGCGAAAGAAGGGGCCATAACAGAGACGCTTAACACACACACTAGCTAAGACAAGAGAATGTGGTAAGAGAATAGGACCAGCCACTAAGGCGCCAGCCCTGTCCGGAGGACAAGGGGGTGGCCTACCCTCCCTCTTTGGGACAAAACTAACTCCCAAGCGCACCCGTGCCCGGGACAAAAAGCGCCTAGAGGGGGGCGCGGGCCCCTCGCACCTTCCGCAGGGAAGCTGGCAACCGCCTAGGTGGAAGCGAGGCCCGCAGGGAGGAGAGTCGGCCTGGGCAGCGCCAAGAATACAGGATGGGGGGTCAGAGGCGGGCACCAGGAGGGCTGGGGGCCGCCGCGAAGGACTCTCATCCTGGCATCCCCGGGTTCCCTTTCCGCCCTTGCAGAGCAGCGTCCAAGGTACCCGCCCCAGCCGCACCGACCACTCCTCACCTCACGCTGCCCGAACCTCCGCCTCCACCACAACCTGCGTTGCCGCAAACGCCACAGTCCGAGCCATTTTCCTCTAAGCTGGCTGAGCCGCGGCGGAGCGCTTCGGCCGACTTTGCGGCCAGCCAAGCACCGCACGTCACTTCCGGCCGGGGCAGCACCGCCTTCCGCGCCCAGGCTTCTCGCGGATTGGCTGGTGCGACGGCCTACCTGAGCTATGGGCGGGGCGGGGCGCCTCCGGTGAGGCTGGACCTGGGGAGTTGGGGCGCCGGTCCTGCTCGCTCACCCGGGATACCGGCTAGTACCCGGTGCGGCCTCAGACCCCAGACCCGGGTAGGACGCCCTGCAGACGCCCCAACCGGTCATCTCCGGCCCGGCGTCCGAAGCCCAGCCGCCTAGCATAAGCACCGAATACCCTATTGTTCCCGTCCCCTCCCCGGAACTCCGCACCCGCCTGCAATCTGAGCTGTAGTTCCCAGATTTATGGTCTTGGCCCCAAACAGCTGCGAGATTAATTTGTGATTGAAAGGCTAAAAGAAACAGGCAAGACAAAATCGTTCACTTCAGCATTTGCCGAGTCCACACGGTGGATCAGGTGCTGTAGAATATGTAATTAGTAGATTATCACATGGGTTGTGTGAAGTCCTTGATAGCGTGAAAAGCGCTCTTGGGTCGGTATCTCACTTAATCCTCACAAGGAAGATAGCCCCTTAATCACTTACAGCTATACGGCTCTTTCTGTTACAAAGTACCTTAATATGGAATCTCCATAATTACATAATTATAACAACTTCGCGAGAATTTAATGAGATTATGCATTTAAAGCGTTAACCTTTCAAGTGTTAGGTTTAAAAATTACATAACCATGGGAAGTATATAGGAAAATTATTCCCACTTACAGAGGATGACGCTGGGGCACAAAAGTGTTAGAGGCAGAGGCAAAATTCCTAGAGTTTTCCAACAAATTGTCCTTTAAGCAATAGGAGAATGAGGCCCACATCTTCCACAGGCTCACAGTCTAATGTGGTAGAGTGCTTTAGGCTGCAATTCTCAGTTTAAAAAAAAATTATACATATACATACATACATATATGAAAAGACTCTAAGAAGTAGAAACTTAACCTCCAGCAAATAAGGGGAAATAAATCAGACTTTTTAAAAATTCTTTTGAGGGGGCACCTAGGGACGGAGGGAGAATCCAGTGAATATGGAGTGAATGAAGCTCTCTAATGGCAGTAATAAGCATGCCTCCCAGATGGGAAGATTAGATGTAGTTTCTTTTCTATAAGAAGTCTAGAAGCACATATCTGAGTATTCCTTGTGGCTGTGGCCATCAACTCTTGTATACTGACCCTTCCGACTCCTGGTTTTCTACCACCACCACCACCACCCGTCCTCTCCAGGCACACACTTTTCCAGGCAAGTTTTACACAGTGTAGAAGAATGTCCCTTAGAAATCCACTTAGTTCCATAGCATTGTTCTGCTTTATCTTCTGATCAAAGGAGGAATTCCTGGAATTGGCAGTACTTTCACAAGATTAAAAGGGGTGGGGAAAGCGATTTATCTCAGGGTTGTTTCCTGGCTTCTGCTCCGGAACTGAGTGTGCCTTCATGAAAGAAGGAAGAGGCCTTAAGAGAAAACACTGAGGTCTTTAGGGAAGATTAGCTGTTTGACTTTTCTGTATCTTTCTTGTTTCTTTTTCTTTTCTGTTCTGTTTTTTCTTTCTTTCTTTCTTTTTTTTTTAATGAGAGCCCTGGTCCTTGAATCAGTTCCTTGTTGCAGTTCTGACTTCATTCTTTTATTACGGCTTTGAGTATCTGATAGATACTTGGTAGGTTCTAATCAACTAGAAGGGTCCTAAGAAGGTAAAGAGAGAGAAGTTTAATGATTCTTAAAAGCTGCATTCACAGATTTCCAGGTGGCAAGAACCGGTGCAGTGGCTCACTCCTGTAATCCTAGCACTCTGGGAAGCTGAGGCAGGTGGACTGTTTGAGCTCACAAGTTGGAGACCAGCCTGAGCAGAAGCGAGATTCCCATCTCTACTAAAAATAGAAAAACTGAGGCAAGAGGATCACTTGAGCCCAAGTTGGAGGTTGCTGTGAGAGCTATGACACTACAGCACTCCATCCATGGCGACAGCTTGAGACTCTATCTCAAAAAAAAAAAAAAGAACCTGAACAGGTAGGCCTCCCTTAGCTTATTTTATCTGTCTGGCAATGTCTTGTGAAGAAGATACGTGTGTAAGCAATAGGAACACAGTCTTCCAGGAGACAGTTCAAACTGATATCACTATCATTTGGAGCCTACTAGAACATAACTAGCAGCTTTTCTCCTCTTACTTTTCTTCCACTGACTTCAATTTTAAGACTTAAAGGTAGAGAAAATGAATGAGGAAGAGGTATACAATTTTAAGTGTTCCTATCCTACATCCCCACAGAGAACTTCACTGTACCACATGAGAAATGGGCAACCTTTTATTTTACTACAGATAAAAATAATGGCTGACATTTACTGAGTATCTGCTAAGGCCAGGCCCTATTCTTAGTATTTTATGATTATTATCTCATGATAATAATCTAACAACTTTATAATAAAGGTGCCATTATTATATCCCCATTTTAGTTTTAGTTTTTTGAGATAGAGTCTCATTCTCTTGCTCAAGACGAGAGGGCTGTGGCATCAGCCAAGCTCACAAGTAACCTCATACTGCTAAGCTCAAAGGATCCTCCTGCCTCCGCCTCCTAGAGTGCTAGGATTACAAGTGTGAGCCACCTTACTCAGCCTTATATCTTCATTTTATAGCTGAGGAATTTGAGGAACAGAGAGGAGAATAACTTGCCCAAATCACACAGCTTCTAAATAATGGACCTGGGATCCAAACCTGAGTCTGATTGCATAGTCCATGCTCTTTACCCTCACAATACCCCCAATAGACCATGAAGTTTTGTTTTTTGGTGTTTTTTTTTTTTTTACTATTTAATTTTTATCTCCTGGATTTCTTTTTTTAATTATTGTTTGGGATTCATTGAGGGTACGAAGAATTAGGTTATACTGATTGCATTTGTTAGGTAAAGTCTCTGTTATAATTGGGTCCCACCCCAGACCAAGGAGATTTTAACAGCTACGAAATACTATTGATAAGTAGTTACGTTTCCTTTTTTCTTTCCCAGTGCTGTTTTCCCAGTAGGACTCTGCTCAGTCCTATACCACACAATGTAAAAGTTGTGGTCTTGTGATAGATATTTATATACACATAAAATGTGATAAATGTATGCTGTGGAGTACTACTCAGCCATTAAAAAACGATGATCTAGGGCGGTGCCTGTGGCTCAAAGGAGCAGGGCACAGGTCCCATATGCCAGAGGTGGCACATTCAAACCCAGCCCCGGCCAAAAACTGAAAAAAAAAAAAAAAAAAACGATGATCTAGTATCTTTTGTTAACAACCTAGATAGAACAGGAGTCCAGGCTCGGCGCCTGTGGCTCAATCGGCTAAGGCGCCAGCCACGTACACCTAAGGTGGTGGGTCCGTATCCCCAGCCCGGGCCCGCCAAATAACAATGATGGCTGCAACCAAAAAATGGCCGGGCGTTGTGGCGGGCACCTGTGGTCCCAGCTACTTGGGAGGCGGAGGCAGGAGACTCGCTTGGCGAGCCCAAGAGTTGGAGGTTGCTATGAGCTGTGATGCCATGGACTCTACCCAGGGGGATAGCTTGAGGCTCCATCTAAAAAAAAAAAAAACAAAAAAAAACCAGGAGTCCAGTCTTCTAAATCAGCAGTTCTCAACCTGGGGATCGCGACCCCTTTGGGGGTCTCCTGCATATCAGATATTTACCTTATGATTCATAACAGTAGCAAAATTACAGTTATGAAGTAACAGTGAAAATAATTTTATGGTTGGGGGTCGCCACACCCCGAAGAACTGTATTAAAGGGTTGCGGCATTAGGAAGGTTGAGAACCATTGTTCTAAATGAAGTAGTGTAAGAATGGAAAAACAGAAATGCCACATGTGCTCAATACTAAACCGGAACTAGTCGATCAACACTTACGTGCACGTATGTAAGTAAAACTCAGCGAAAATCAAGTAGGCGGGACAAGGAGGAAAAGTTGGGTAAATTCACACCTAACTGATATAATGCACACATTCTGGGTGAAGGACACACTTATAACTTTAACTTAAAATGTTAAAGGAAATTATATGACCAAAATGTGTGTACCCCTATAAAATTCTGAAATAAAAAAATGAATAAATTTGTGAAAAATGAAAACAAAAAAAAAATGTTGTGGTCTTTTGTGACCCCTAAGGCAGAAAAGGCAGATCATCAAGAAGTGACACTTAGATTCTTTTTTTTTTTTTAGAGACAGAGTCTCATTTTGTCACCCTCAGTAGAGTAGTGTGGTGTCGCAGCTCACAGCAACCTCCAGCTCTTGGGCTTAGGCAATTCTCTTGCCTCAGCCTCCTGAGTAGCTGGGACTACAGGCACCTCCCACAACACCCGGCTATTTTTTGTTGTTGTTTGACCAGGCTAGGTTTGAACCTGCCATCCTTGGTATATGGAGCCTGCACCCTACTCACTGAGCCACAGGCGCCTCTTGACACTCAGATTTTTAAATGTGTAATGATGAAAGGATGTAAAGTTTGTAGAAGAAATATGAAATATTTGCCTTATAATTGATTCAGGAAAAAAATACTTTGAACTCCTTCTTTCTATATATGTCAGGCACTGTGCTCTGTTCTAAAACTACAGTGGTGAACAGGACACGGCATATCTGCCCTCACAGAGCTTACAGTCCAATAGGGGAGACAAACATTAAATACTTCATTAAACAATCATTTAATCTCAATTGCAATAATCAGTATGAAGGAAAACCACGGTGTTCTTCAATCTAGAAGGGAAGGCAAGAAGACCTTTCCTGAAAAAGTGACACTGAACTGAGATCTAAAGGAAGAATATGCTTATATTAATAATTTGAGTGAAAATCCAGGCACCATGGCTCATATCTGTACAGCCAGAACTCTAGGACGTTGAAGCAGGAGGATCCCTTGAGGTCAGGATTTCTATACCAGCCTGAGCAAGAGTGAGACCAGAAAAAAATGGGCCAGAGCAGTGGCTCACACCTATAATTCTAGCACTCTGAAAGGCTGAGGCTGGTGTGTTACCTGAGCTCATGAGTTTGAGGCCAGGCTGAGCAAGAGCAAGATGCCATCTCTAAAAATATAGCCAGGTGTTGTGGCAGGTGCCTATAGTCCTAGTTACTTGAGAGGCTGAGGTAAGAGGATCACTTCAGCTCAAGATACTGAGGTTGCTGTGGTCTATGTGATGCCACAGCACTCAACCTTGGGTGATCAGAGGGAGCAGGATTTTGCGGCAGGTACCTGTAGTCCCAGCTTACTCAGAAGGCTGAGGCAGGAGTATTGCACTGAGAACCCAAGAGTTTGAGGTTGCTGTGAGCTAGGCTTACGCGATGGCACTCTAGCCTGTGCAACAGAGTGAAACTCTCTGTCAAAAAAACAAAAAGTCATATTAATAATACTGAATAAATAAATTGAGTGAGGATAGGAGAAAAGCATACCAGACAGAGGGAACAGTGTGTGCAAAAACAGTGGGAGAGGAAGGAGCATGTTTCAGCTGAGGAACTGAAAGAGTAGTGTTACTGTCACACCAGGAATAGGGGGAAGTGACTTTAGAGTCTGTGGTGAGCAGAGCAGATCATGATAGGCCTGGGAGGCTGACTAAGAATTTAGGTCTTTACTCTAGGAGTGAGGATAAGGACTTCAAGCTCTCTAACGTTCAGAGTTGCATTTTAAAAAGACTTCACAGGACTGGGATGATAAGAGATTAGAGAGGAGCCCAGTTTGGAAGTTATTACTGCTGTGTAGGGAACTGATGATGGTGGCTCAAACTTTGGGTAAGACACAATAAATACATCCTGTCCTTGGAGATAGTCAAGTAGGGGAGAGTGACTTAGAAATAAGAATACTGGGCTCGGCGCCTGTGGCTCAATCGGCTAAGGCGCCAGCCACGTACACCTAAGGTGGCGGGTTCGAATCCCGAGCCAGGGCCCGCCAAACAACAATGATGGCTGCAACCAAAAAATGGCCGGGCGTTGTGGCGGGCGCCTGTGGTCCCAGCTACTTGGGAGGCGGAGGCAGGAGATTCACTTGAGCCCAGGAGTTGGAGGTTGCTATGAGCTGTGATG